>JASSUY010020833.1:0-80280 GCA_032466535.1 Forpus xanthops
CCTCCCCCCCCCCCCCCCCCTCATTGCATCGGTTGCTTTTATTCTCCTTTGCACTCTAAAACAAAGTGACTGATACAATATCCAAACTGATGAAAAAAAAAAAGGGGATTTTTTTACCACCCTTTATTAGCTCAGACTTGAATTGGGTTATCTGCCTATCTTGTTTATGAAATTTTATGCTGTCTTTTCTGCACAGACTGTGACTCCCAAATCTTCCACAGCTCCATTTCCATATTCCTGCGTGCTTGTTCTTTGTTAATCACTTGGCAAGCGCTTATTTGAATATTAAAAATTTCTTTAATCATCAAAGGCAGGAGCTCAGCTTCATGAATATTCATATTTTTTTCCTCCTCAGACTGGATTCTAGTTCATTACCCTGCAGTAAAGCCAAACAGTCATCAATCGCGCTCATTACAGCCGCTGGCGTTTTGATTGGCTGCCTGCTGCTGGTAGCCTGTGTCCCCCATCCTCCTGCTCTCCTCCATGAGCTGTCGTGTACCTGCCAACAACAACAAAAAAAAATATATCAACAATGCAAGAATAAATTTCTCTGGTTGAAAAACAACTTTGCAAACTTGTCAAACAGTCCTTGTCACTTTTTTTTGGTTTTTTTTTGGTTTTACACCAAAAAAATAATAATAATAAAAAAAATTAGAAGGGAGAAACTTGAGCTTTAGAGATGAATATTTGTCAAGAGAGTTGACGTAAGTTTCATTTGCATAATGACTTTGTACTTCTGCATTAATAAAATTTGCATATGAAGCCATGTTAATTACTCCTGATCATGCTTTTTGCATTCATGCATAGTAATTTTCTCCGACTTGTGAGAATTAATGTCTTGGCATGGGGGGACGAAGGGGGGGGGAGTTGGGGTACTGTCAAATTTCTGTGCCAGTGCCCCTCACTCACACTCTTTCTCCTTCTTGCTTGTTACATCGCTGTTCTTGATCTATGACTCATGTATGCATTATCATTTGAAATTCTCGGGAGAAAGAAATGTATCGATTCAAAGGGAATCCTTGTCTGCCAACAAAAAAAAAAAAAAAATAAAATCCCTGAGCAAAATAGAACAAGTAATCCCTTCCCTGCCCTCATTCTTCCCTCCTCAGTGCAGCCTTTCCATTTCCAGCTCTAGCAAAGTTTTGTCTTGGCATCATAAGTCGGTGCAGGGGAACTGCTCCAAAACTGCTGTGTGTATGCTGCAGGAAGAGGTAAAGGCTGGTGTGCAGGTGTGTCTGGCTGAGTGCCGGACTCTGTGCCTGAGTGCGTATAACAGCATGTCTGCCTGTGCCACTGAGTTGTTCTGCCTTTCCTGGGGGATGCTGTCTGTGTCTGCCACTTGCAGGGTGTGCATGCATTACTCTGCTAGTTGCTGTTTGAAATGTTTGTGTATCTGTGTGTATGTATCCTCTGTGTGTGTGTACATGTGTGTGCTTGTGCACCTCTGCTTCGTCACCCCTGTTGGTGTCTGTATAGAAAGGCATGGTAGAAAGATAATATCGGGGGAGCAGTCCATGTGAGAGGGTGTAGTACAGATGAGACATCTTGTTTTAGGAAAAGCTTGAAAGAAAAATCTGTTAGAAAGATTAGTGAATAGATCTGTCTTTCAGTTTGGATTTGCCTGTTCAAAGCTGCTGCAATGGTATATATAAAAACCATCTCAAAACATCTGCAGTACTCTCCCTGAACATGATGGGCACAGGACAGGGATGAGGCTGCAGCGTGCACTCTGCGTTTGTAGCCGTACAATATTTGAACAGATGTTTTTCTTTTTATTGAGAGTTTTTTTTAATAATGGAGCTGAGCTTTAGTCTCTAACCAGCTATTTATTGATTTTCCATCACCAGACAGGCACAGAAAGATATACAGAGAAACTTGGTTCATGCCCTGTTAAGTGGCTTGCATGTCTGCCTGTGCACCTGCCTGTGTGCCTTGTACACAGATACAAACCCAGGCACCCACCCAGGCAAGCATGTAACACCCCAAGGGACATACAAGCTACACAGCTACATGTGGCTGTGTTTATGTGTGACATGAGGCGAAAAGCAAAATCTCTTAAATTAAGGTCAGGTCCTCTGGTCTGTACCATGCTGAGGTGGGACATTGCGAATGCTGCTTATAGCTCCATCTTTGTGCTTTGCTTAGGGACTTTTCTGCAGATGTGCCAGGGTAGCGTGGCATTTTGCATATACCATATTACATGGCTTGTGCCTAGGCTCAGGGAGAGACACATCGAAGAATTCATTTTATGCCTTGATTGCGGCTTTTGTCATGTTCATCTAGGCTCTTATGCTCATTTCCATCTTCTGGGGTCATGTTCATTTTACCTCATTTTTCTTCTTCGTAAGTTTAAAAATAGAAGAGAGCAAAAAAATTACTGTTAGTGGTGCCCAGGTCTCAACATAACCTGGGAGCTACTGCCATGTACAGGCACCAGCTGTATGCCGAGCCTGCTTTTACAGCATGAGGAGAAAATCCTCCCTTACCATCAGCAATGCAGATCTTTTATTTACATGGTGTCAGTCCCTGTGCATGTTTCACACTCATGCTGTGTGCAAAATTCCCTGTCCCATTCCTGCACAATGAATGTAGAATATGTAATTCAGATCTGCAGTGCAGGTGAGTGATTTCCCAGAGCAGACTCAAGAGAAAAATTGAGCCTCACACATCTTTGTCAGCAATGCCCAAGCAACACAGAACTGTACATATGTGCCCATTCATGCTTGCTCACCCCATCCACATTGGATATTTGCTATAAGATTGCACTATGGTTCTTGTGGTCTGCTTTCCCTTAATGCCAGTTGTGGCTTTGCCCTTTGTGGCAGTCAGGGGCTTGCAGGAGTGTTTTCTTTTTGAAACCTAATGTGCAACACAATATGGTTGATCAGCCATAGAATTTCAAAGACTGGCTCTCCTCCCTCAGCTGGTGCTGCATGGGTTGAGCAGAAAACTCTACCACCTCAGGATACCGTCTGCCTATCTGCATATGTCTATTTATCTTTTAATCTTTGTTCATTTTGTGTTTGTTCATCAACAGTAGAGTCCCTGTCTTTGTTTTCAGCTTGAAATACAGCCTTTATGGGGAAAAATCCTACAGAAGAGGAGCTGGAGAGGTAAAACATGGGCTTATTCCTAGCAAACACAAGCTGAGCGTTTCTGAGCACCACTGTTATTCTTTCCATAGCAATGAAGAGATGTCATGTACCTAATGGTTGAGTTCCTTTTTGCCATGCCTTTCTTTGGGTCTGGTGGTTACGATTTCCCCCTTCATGATTTGCTACTAGATCTCATTCTATAGGACCATCCTGATTTGTGAAGCAAAGAAGCAAACCCTAAAGTGACACAAAGATGAGGAAGAATCACCTGATTTGTCTTTGCTCACAGGGGCAGGCTCAGCCTCCTGGTCTAGCAGCTCCATTGCCTTTGTCTCTCAGTGCTGGACTTAGGAGTGGTGGTGGGACACCCTGAGCATCTGCCAGAGTCTCTCTTTGCCCATTCCTCTTCTTCCTTACAAACCCTTTCCTTTCTGACACTAGGTTAGCACCTTTTAAATTTCCTCATATGTACATCAAAGGGCAGAAAAAGACCTGAGTTAAAAGTTCAGTTCCATGACTCAGGTCAAAAAGACCTGAGTAACATGTTCCAGTTCACTAGCAACTGGTTCACATATTCCTTCACATAAATTTGTTAGGTACCTTATTAAAGCAGATTGCTGGCTTGCCCCCAGTACCTCTGTTGGAAGGCTCTTACAGGATTCCTTTGCCCAGATGGTTAGAAACCTGTTTGAAACCTTAGCTCCCATTGCACACTAGAGGAGATGTATTGGACAAGAGCAGGGAGGGGCTCCCTGTACCCATTTGGTGAGATCTTAGGATCCTCTTGGATGCCTCAGGGCTGTGCAGATTCTAACAAGTTCATTGCCAATGGATAGCTGGGGCCCACCAGGGCTAGAGATGAGAGAGGCTGTTGTTCTCAGGGTAATGTTGCATGCTAGAACCAATGCACCTCCATGTTAAAACTCCATGCAGTTGTGGTTGATGGTGCACTTGGTGGGCTTCGTATAGTACCTCTATATCTGTGTTCAAAGGAAATTTGTGATGATTTCCTTCAAAGCGTGTAGTCTGGCACTATGATATACAGGGGGCCAAACGACTGCAGGACGTGTGCTCTTAGTCATAGGTGGACTGCTGGCATGTCTGAGGTATTGCTGCTCTGTGGTCCTACTCTAAGTCCTGATTTCAAACTCCCAACTTTCTCAGTGAGGATGAGTAGCCAGGCAGCCCAACATAGCCTATGCTAAGCCTGTTTTTTTTTGTAATAGTAGGAATATAGGATACAGTTGTTAAGTCATTGGAGGGAATCATTGTTACTCTTTGCTTGTTCCATGAAAAAACCCCACAACCTTATTATTCAGATATGTTACAGTGGCAATAGAGTGGTTCATAGTTGTATAGAAATCCATGTCTGATATCAGTTTTCAGATGCCCAGCACACAGTCCTGCCCAGAATGCAACGTAGGTACCATCTGGAGAGTAGTTATCATTACCTGCTTGTGTAATACTTTTAGGGAGATCAAACAGTTATGAAAACCAAGCAACTGAGCCCCCAAAATAAAAAAAAAAAAACAACCCTTCCTCATCCCATGAGCCACATAGATGGCTTCTATTTAAAACCAGTCCTCACAAAAGAGCACAAATTTTATCCTTGATGCTTGAAGCTCAAGTATTTACACAGGGAATTTAGACTCTTCACTTGTGGTTTTGGCAAAAGCTTCACACAAATGTTTTGCACTGGTGGTCTCTTAGCCATTTAAGATAAACGACAAAATCAAATGCAGTCCTTGCAGACTGGAGCACTAGATGCTGTGCCAAGGATGAAATATCCCCGCTTGCCTCATATGTAGCTGTCAGATCAACATGCAGGCCTAGTTTCTGAATCAGGACTCTTGAGGTGGAGAGGCTCCCTTGGAAAATGTTGCTTTTTTAGGGTTGGAGGGAGCATGGATAAATATTTGTCCTTGCAGCCACAGAGTAAGCTCCTTTAGATTTTTTTTCTAGAGTCAGAGGGAATGCAGACAGATATTTCTTCTTTCTGCCACATTGTTTGCATGTATCTGCATGGCACACAGGCACACACAGACAAATTAGCCACCCTTAAAAAGAGCATTTGCCAGAAGATTCCCCCCCACCCAAGTAACACCCACATTTCCTGATCTAAATACAAGGGGAAACTGGTTTCTGATCTACCACTGTGTGGTAACTATTGGCAAATGCCAGCTATTTAATGGAGACCACTCCACCGCATAACTTCATTTAGAAGCTGCCCTTGATGAGTAGCTACCCTTTATTTAACAATTAAGTGCCACGCGTAATTTCAAATGAGAAGGGTGGGATTCTTGGTGGATGTAGAGTGATGCTATTTGCTCGACTTCCCTTTAAACTCTGATATGTTGCACCAGCCAAAACTGTGACTCCTCACTGATTCTGTGTGTGTATTTGTTTGTGCATATCTGTATTTGTGCAGGTGTATATGTTTAAGACTTGTGTCTTAATTTTTTGAAGCTGTGGAGCTTGTTTGGACTAGTGCCAGGAGCAGGAGAAAACTCTTAAGTACAGCTTATAAATGGCAGGTGATTCCTAGAGGGGTTGAGAAGAAATAATATGGTTGGAGGTTACAATATCATCTTTTAGCTACCAGGAGCAACGTTGCTCCCTTCTTTGCAGGCTCAATAGGGAAGCAGCCTGCATAGTCGGGGCATGCAAAATGCACAACTGGCTGCAGCTCAACCAGCACAGCAGCTGCCAGTGCTTCCTTCTGGGAGCTAAGCTCCTGGCATCTCGCTGAAGCCATTTGAGCTTGAAGTCACCATATTTTGTCCAGGCTGGTGCGTGAAGCCCACTTCAATATCAGCTCGGCAGAACGCCTGCTCAGTTTTGTGTCGGCTCAATGCATTAACACAGCCATAAAACAATAATCCCCCTTTTGATTCAGTTCCTGAGCAAGTGCCGGTGGTCCACTGTCTCTTTGTGGCACAGCCAGCCATCCCCTCCACCACCATTTTGCCCCATTCCATGCCCCCCGCAGGCCCCCAGCTCTGGTTTGCAGGTCCCTGAGGTCTTTTCTTGCTCTTCCCCACCTGATGTGAGCCTGCCAGCCTCAGCCGGACCCAGAGAGGGGCTCAGACCAAGCGTGTCGCGCGTTAGGCAGCCCGCACCCGCCTGACCTGTTTCCCCTGATGATACCTCCTGTGTCCCTTCAGACTTAGATCCGACTGACAGTTTTTTCTATTGTTTTTTCTCCAGGGCCGTCCAGGCCTGCAAACCTGCTGGGGGCTCCCATAGCTGCCTCCTCCCACCCTCACACATCCGTGATCACGTCACCTCTCCGCGCACTGGCCTCCCTCCCGCCCTGCCTTAGCCTGCCCTGCTGTGGTGCACGTGCAGTCTCAGTTGGCGGGACTCAGACTGAGATTCAGACTGAGACGTCAGGCACATTTGGATGTCATTGTCAGTTGTCAGGTAATAGAAACGTTTTTTTTGTTGCTATCTGAAGGTCAGCAGTGCTGCCAAGTGATGTCGTCTTTGCTGTGGGAGAGCTGCCTTCACTGGGTCTTGTGGGGAAGGTAGAGAAAATGCTCTTCACCTCCTTTCCCTTCCTTCTTCCCCCTCCATCCTGGTGGAGGATGGGGAGTGGAAAAGGGTGTGCGACTCCTTCCATTTCCACATCCCTCCCCTCCTGCCTGCTCACCTTCAGCTGTCACCAGTGGCCACTGCTGGGCTGTTTGTGCCACGTTGTGAACAAATGTTTTGAGACTCCTCACAGAACATGATACTCCAGTATCAAGATTTCATCTCTCTGGGCTGTTTATTTTAAGCTTAATTGGATAACATTTAACATCTGAGGCTGGTTTGTTTTTTTTTTTTTCCTCCTTTTTTTCCTTCCTCCCCAACCATTTGTATCAAAAGCTCTTCTCTGCATCCATGTGCACGCAGGATGTATGTGCTCCATGCCATTGTCTCCCTTGCTTTGAGAAAATGCTTCTTGGTAACTTGCCATGGATCCCTTGCCTCTCCCCTGTCAGCTTTTCTTTCCCTTTATTCCTTTTGGATGCCTGACTTTTGTCACCGCAAGGAGGGGAAAGTGATGTGGAAATGAGGATGTACCAAGCTAGCCAAAGAGGACACAGACATATTGTTGCCAGACCCCGTCATTTCAGACCCAACAATCTCTTTGAAATCAGTGGGTGTTTCAGAGTATGGCTCAGTTGCAAGATTGGATCTATGGTGAACTGCGGGCTGGAGAGGTGAAAATGGGGAGGGCTTAAAGGAAAATGCAGCCGAGGCAAAATCCACAAGTGGTTACGGAGTCTCACTGTGGTGGGCCAAACCCTGCAGCCCTCATTCATGCTGACATGCTTGGAGTTTTAATAGGGAGTTCCCAGAACGATGCTGGATAAATGATTCTTGAGGACCGGAGGATTTAGAGAGACAACAGCTACTGTCAGGAGAAGAGCCTTTGGGAAATTGCTCCTAATGTTCCCCTGAAGCTAGCAAAGCTTTGCTGCACTCAGCTGTTCCTTCCACAGGCAGTGGTACCACATGGCTGCAGTACACTATATTTCATGATAATGTCCTTGTGCATCTCTTGTTGTAATAGAACAAGACAAAAGCAAGAAATTAAAATTTGCATCTTGGAAACCCTTGGTCCTGAAAGATGAATGTTCTCAGGAGGAGGCTGAGAGCATGCTGCAGGATCCTGTTTCGACCCTGGGTAAAGCTCAAAGTATGTGAGGAAGGCTTCTGTGCCGCCTGGGAGAGGCTCAGCCTGCACCCTGCCACTTGCACCAGGACGTAGGAGTGGGCTTGCAACAAGGCACTGTGTAGTGTGGCGCAGTCAGTGCATCCATGGGATTTTGCTAGATTTCCTAATCCAAGCAGCCATACTAAGTGCTGTTTTAATCAAGCTGTTCTTCATCAGCCTCATGAGATTGTCCAGCTTGCCTGAGATAGGTGCAGAGATGGGCTCTTCCAAAAGGGAGTGCTGGATCAGAAAGTAAGATAGCTGCTCTACCTCCTCAATTCCTTCCTCCATGCCACCAGTAATCCAAACTGGAGCTGATGTCATATTTTGCTGCTCATTGGTGCAGTATGCATGCAGGTGCTTTAAGTAGGCAGGTAGTTGTAACAGTGAACTGGATGCCCTGGTTCCCTGTTGCTTCTGATGCCAGCAGCTTGTGGGGAGAGAAGCAAGTACAACTAAAAATAGAAAAGGAAGGAAGGAATAACTTATTAAAGAACGTGGGAAGGCAAGGCTTTTGTACTTTGCGTACTCCGAGTTCTCACTGTGGATATGTGCACTGTGAGTTTTCAGAATTGCCTGTTTGCTGGGAGAGTGATGCCAGCTCTGTGGAGAGAGAGACCTGTTATCATGGCTTCCTGTAATTACTGCTGCAGTCTGCAGCACTTAGAGAATAGGTTATATCAAAGAGCATGCTACATGTTTATGACAGTAGTTGGTCAAGGTCTGCTTGGAAGAAACATTTTCTTCTCTTGAAAAAGGAGATTATATCTACTTAACCCTTTCTTAGCTCCTGTAGTAATCACTGTATATGAGACTATGCATGGTTTAAACTGTGGCAAGGGTTATGGGATCTTTCTAGCTCACAGAAGGTTTTGTGGAAATGAAAGAAAAGTGAGTTCTTTGTGCTAATAATCTAGTGATGATGCCTGCATTGTGCCCTCTTTTTTTAATATAGACATTTACAACAGTCACTTGCTCCAGCTTTAGAGATCTGCTTGTCTTTTTGACTTGATTAGCCTTTTATTCTGTCAGCCCTGTTCTTGCTTCTGAGGAATTGTTTCCTTCTTTGAACAAAAGCCATCATCAGTTCCTGCCTCTCCTCCTCCTTCATCATTTCTTACCTTTCCTGTTTTTCAGCATTCATTTAAGTCAGGACCTGGAGTTTTTCCGTGCAGTTCTCAAGCAGGCTGTGACTCTGAAGGCTTGAAGTTGCAGGTACTCCCAAATCTCTGCTGGGTACTCACAAATCAGACCCTCAAAAGTCCCAGCAGTTATGTCACAGAGAATCTAAACTTCTGGCTGCCAGTGGAATTTGAGGTACACGTGTGAGAAAACTGCATTTGGAAATCTCCAACCAAGATAAGAAATTGCCTGGGATGCTGGGTAGCATCCAGTCACGCACAGGGGAAGTTGCATTGCTTCATCCAGACCTGTTTGTGATTTTTAGAAAGCGTGCTGGTGGTAGTTTCTATCACAGTAACTGATGCTGGGAAGTCCACTTGGGTGTTCAGAGTGCTGCTCGGCTGGTGCTGGTCCTGGTCCTGGTCCTCTCTATTTTTGTTCACTCTTTTTTGTTCAGGGCTTCACAAGATGAAGAATTTGCTGGTAAAGGTGTGTGTTTTCCATGTGATAAAAAAAAAAAAAAAATCCACCACTGGAACAATCTCTCTCAGTCTCTTTATTTTCTTTTTTTTGTCTCAGAGGCTCCTGTCTATTGAATTGGGTTCTTCTATTTAAATGTTTTTAGTGCCTATTTAATTTGAAGTTGGAAGAGAGTCATGAAATTCACAGGGTTGTGTAGCTTGGATCTAAAATATAAATGGGCAGAGCATTCATTTTGCTTTACCCCTTGCCAGATTAGGGTGCTTTATTGAGCCCGCTTTTTACTTAATTTCAATGAATTGCAACTGCTTAGAGTAACTGTAAAACACACAAAGTTTTTTTTTTTGCATAACAGAGGCATGCAAATGATTGTTGAGAGACGTAATTACGTAAAGAAAAATGTATGCCCGTATGCAGGCATATATACGTTGCAGTGCTTTTTGTGGGACTATTTTTTCACAATACATCTTCATAAGGCTCTTTTTATGGTGCTGATTTATTAATATTGTACATTAAGGCTTAAATTGTCAAAGCTGCCTAAGAGATTTGGATGCCCATTTCCCATTAAAGTTAACGAGAAATGAGCTTTGAAAATCTCAGCGCAGAAGTGTATGGCACTTTACAGTGTGCTCTCCGAAGAAAGTAGTCCCTGCCCTGAAGATACTACAGTGCAAAAGCCCCCAAAATGGAATTCTAATCAGCATAAGACAAAGGGGATTGTAATGGCACAGGTAATAATTTATCTCCCGTGCCGCAATTCAGACATATACCTGATCCAAAATCTTTGGACCTGGGCCCATGAGTGAGGGTTTTATATACCTCTGTAAAGATAATTAAATCTGTCCAATACACATATATTCAGCTAACCAGTGAAACTGCTTCCTTCCCACATGTAGGTTGATGGAAGGAGGTGGAAAGCAATTATGATACTTAGATGCATATATAAAAACAGCAAGTGGGCATGGACGTCAATGATTAATGGACATGACTGTGAAGTTTAAGGTCTAAAATAGAGGAAGGCATGGGGCCGTAGCACAGAAGAGAGGAACAAGCTCCTGTTATTTCAACTAATCAACTGTATTAGTCATTAGGATGTTTTGAAAATCACACAGTCATCTTGTTAAGTTAATATCAATTTACTTGGCTACTGAAATTCTACTTAGAGCACCATTTTACAAGTCTGGTGTTTTCTTAACAAATGTTAAAGTGACAGTAAATATAAAAGAAGTACCTGTAAGTAAACAGTAGGTTTAAAAAGAATATTTTTTCTTCCTTCAATTGTATCACTGTACTCATTGTGTTGGTTTGAAACTGGATTCAGCCAATAAGAAGAGCTAGATTAGACCACCCTGATGTAAAAATCTTGATGCAATTAATACAGTCTGTCTAGAAAGCTGTATTATTTAAAAAACTTTTATGTTAATGATATGGTACGCACTCAGCACATTTCTTGCTAGAACAAGAAGCAAGCTTTTGTTCACTCCAGACTGGGTTTTATTAACGCAGGAGGATCAATGAAAAATAAAGCAGTAATCAGAATGGAGAATGCAAACTCATCTAGCAAAATCCTTCAACTCAGGTCCCAGGATGATGGCTATTACTCTACTGTTCATATTTTGTTGAGTAGAGTCTCAAAAAAATAATGTCCACTAACACTTGATTTCTGATCAGCACTGGGTGCTTTTTTGAGAGGATAGAGAGGAACTTGGTGTATGTGTCTGAGGGCAGACAAAGGCCTATAGTTTCTCTGAGACCCTTTGTAAATATATCTTTTGATCTTGCTGCATAAAGAAGAGGTTTGCATAAAGCAGGGGCTAACATTCAGAAGACATGGCCCTATTAGTCATGGTTACATGTATTTATTTATTTTAGTGAGATAGTTAATGCATGCTACAGTAGAATTGACTTTGTAGGCAGCACTTACAGAGTGCAGGGATGTGCAAGATGTATATACTACAAACTGTAATGCATCATTCTGATTGTATGCATTCATTGTTTCATCTGTCAATCTATGTGTTCATCCATCTATCCAAATATTAAAATCATATGTGACCTGTCTGTCTATGCAGCTTTCTGTCTCACCAGATATCAAAATCAGATCCAAACTCAAAATAGATGGATCTAATCACCAAGTGATTTTTTGACTGAGTGGTGTGTTTGTCAAGATGCAGTGAAGAGAGCTTAAGACTGCAAAGAGGCAACTAAAATTAGGGTGCTGCATGGGACAGTGGCATTGGCAATACAAGCATGACTGAGGCTTTGTTCTAGACAGATGCCCGATCAGTATAACTTTGTAAGTCCCAATTATGTCAAGTTAAGAACCGGCAGGAGTGATACTGATATTTAAAGGTGCTTTAAAGTGAATGCCTGCCATTTCCAGACATACCAGGAAAAAATAAAAGTCCTTAATTGCAATATTAACGGGTGGAACTGAATCTGGTAGTCTCGGGACAAAAGGATTTAAGGCAACATTGCCTGCAGTGAAGACAATGCCTTCAACATTGAGAGAGTTAACTCGATCACATACCACTATGCTGAGCCCGAGAGTCTGAACTCTTCAAACGCTCCAAATGGAGAGCTAAATCAAAGAATCCTGTTTCAAATCCATCCAAGATGTTGCTGTTTTTCTCCTCTGACAGGAGAAGCATTTGGAAGTGCAGTTTCTTTCTTTTTTTATAGCTGTCTTAAAAAGGAGTTTGGATGTTTAGCACAGCTGGTGCTCATTACATTATGCACTATCAATAAAATAGCATGTGTAATTAATTTTTAATGCAGTGCTGTATGCAGCGCTTTAAAGCAGTTACTGTATGGGGAGAGCCGACACCGGTCACTGACATCAGAAATATTGAAATAGAGGGCTAGATTTTGCATTTTTAAACGGTGTATGTGTGAGTGGGGGAAGGGTAATTCCCAGCCATCAATTCTCTGGCCACAATCAAATTTAAAAACATAGGAACAAGATGGATGAAGGTGATTTTATAATTTGCTTATTGGAATGAACGAATTTATTTCTTCTTAGAGTTTGCTGAGTGATGGCTGGGTTAGGAATAGGTGACTTTGGAGTACAGGTAAGCACCAGGGGACAACACAGCAACTGATCCATCTTTGTTAAAGCACAAACAGACTTTGGTGGTATCAGGTGGGAGATGAGGCAAAAGGGAGGGTTATGGGAAAGCAAGGGAAAGATATTTCTGTTCTGTCTCATTGAGTTTTGTGGGTTTATCTTATTTATTTATTTATTTTCATGGCTCCTTTCCTGTACCTTGTTTCCATTACTAAAACCTCTTTTTTTACCCTTTCACCTCTCTTTTCTTTTACTTGCTTCATTATATATTTTGGAGTGGCAGTAGTTAGGAAGGAAGAGAGCAGATTGGTTACGAAAAGGCACCACTGATAGTAAGATGCCTGCTACTTTGTCTGAAGACCCAAACAAATCACAGGGTCTTCTTTCGGTGTTTGTGCAGTACTTTCCAGAAGACACCAACATAAATAAAGACTGCTTTAATGGGGCTTTAAACAGGCAAAGTTTGGGCACTATTGTGCTTTAGGCAGCCATTTTGTCCAGAAACACCTTGATTGTCCAAAGGAGTAGCAGACCTGTTCTTGAAGTTGCAGCATAGTGCCCATTTATATTTCAGCAAAGAGACAGGAACAGCTTTCATGTTTCTACAGCAGAGTAACCAGCAGCGATGGTTTGTAGGATAGGATAGGACCAGCCTCTCTCTGCTGCCACCTCCTTCTCACCCTTTTCAGGGAGTTGAATACCTCTTGGTGAACACTTCCTAAAGGGAGAAGAGATCAGATGCAGGAAGAGAAGGAAGGAAGCTGATTTTTTGGTGGTTTTTTTTTTTTTTTTAATACACGTGCACAAGGCATAAATGTTTGCAATTATTCTCTCTTTCACTAGATTTCCATTCATTTGTACATAACATATGCTAAATAGTTCACTTGTACAGCCTCACCTGGCATATTCAGGATGGAGTTTTCTCCTGCCCCTTCAGCAGTAGCTTTTTGTCATCACTTTTCTTCTTGCTTTCTAATAGATATGTGTGGATGTGTTTTTGTGTCTGAGCCAGGAAGTGAATTGGGCTGTTGAGCTTGTGAGAACAGAGATAAATCTCCTGTGTACAAATAAAATGCTCAGCGTCAAGGTGGTAGGGCAAGACATGGTGTATAGTGTAGGTAGTTGCAATGAGAACCACTCTTAGTTCACAAGCCAGATTGGGAAAAAGTGGAGGCAACAGTGGGGTGCTGTACAGTTTGTAATGAATTAGCTTTATTTTATTTTATCTAGAGGAATTGGATCACATATTCCTGGGATGGCTCAGGTTTAAGCCAGAGAGCTGCAGAAAAAATTACCCTGTGTCCCTCCAGAGCTGCCTAATTCAGAGGCCCAGGGTTCTTTTTTCTTTGTTGAGTGCTTCATAAAAATAGATAAAGGTAAAAGTTCTGTGCTCAGATGGGATGCTTTATGTTCAGAAAGAGAGTTGAGTCAAAGAAGCCATGCTGATGCGCCTCGTGTGTGCCCCACTGGGCTCCTGTATGCTGCGTGTTGGTCCTTCTTTCTGCTGAGCAGTAAACAGCTGAGCAACTGTTGGCAACATACGTTTTTATGCTGTTTGCTTTCTTTTGGACAGGCTTTTCCCAAGCATTTTTGCAGTGTGTACAGAAATCTGGTAGGCTAGAGTGTGGTACGTGCCTTTGCTATCTTTATTTCTCTCCTGGTTTTGTCTTAATCAGACCACTTCAGTGTCCCTGTTCCAGCTAACAGAACCTGCCATAGTACAGGCTGGGGAAGCCAGGTTTAATGAGTCAGTAAAACATGCACATGGAAGGAAGCAGGCAAAAATCCCACATAGCAAAGGCTTACATTTTTTATGAATTCAGCTGTAAGAGTCAGAGGTCCTGGGACTTCTGGAATGAGGTTAATGCAAGCACTAAGCAAGGCAGTGGGGAGACACACGTGTTGGAATCATGCCATGAAGTGGTGCATTCTATATTATTGTCTTTGATATTAGCATAAAGAATCTCTGGTTAAAGAGAGGCCAGTTTGCACAACATACCTGCAGCTTGTATGCTTGTTTAAATGTCACTTGGCTATTTGGATCCAACTGTAAATGTATTATTTTCAGGACATCCCCTGGCAATGTGAGGGGAGCATCCTGTCCTTTCTGTGTGTCAGACTGTCTCCTTGCATGTCCTGTATTGACTTAGATTACTTCATGTGAGACCCAGATCTAAACCTGATCTTTACATCTCTTCCATGGTTGTGTGACAAGCATGATGCTTCCAGGGTGTGCTGTACCATGCCAGCAGTCCACTGAGGGCTGGGTTAGGGACTGCCCGGGGATGCTTAGTTGAGCATCTTTCTAAGAGGTGTTTTTGACTTCAGTGGTGTTGTACTGTTATGCCAGCTGTGAACATGGTCTACGGAGTCCAGGAATGTACAGAGATTTAAGTAAGAATCAGATACATGCCATTTAAAACTGTCCATTGTGATAAGGTTGGAAAACAAAGATTCAAGGAATCCTGTAAGACCTCAGAATAGCACCAGCATCCTTTGCCTGCAAGGAAACTAATTTTTAGTTTGTATCTTCTATCAGATATTTGGGTTATTTTTCCCTCCCCTCTGTTTGAACAGGGAGGGAGCAAGTTCATTTATTATGGCACAGACAGGCTTATAATGCAAACTCTGGCCAAAAATTAGGTCTGAGTGTTTACGGATTGATTAACCCAAATCTGTTATAAAAATGCGTGAACTGTTGATTAAACTGGGAATAGGATCATTGTGGTTTTGCCTACAGTGAGGACAAGATTAGTGAGCAACTTTATCTTTCTGCAAAACCTAATATAAAATATATTCTTTATTCTTTTCTGGTTTCTCCTTACACTGACTGTACCTCCATTGCAAATTTGAGGTAGCAACTTAAAAGCGCTATTGACTATTGGAGCAAAATATTTTACTATCATTATCAATAGATATGTAGAATAGTTGTAAAGTAGTCCTGTGAAATTGCTGTAAACTCTCTGCCAATTTCCTTTGTGCTTTCTCTGCACGTTCTCCATGAGGAGCAGTGTGAAAGCTGCAGTGATGCTAACTCCTGCCTACACCACTACTGTCAACGTTCATTAATGCAGTTGAGCACACTCATAAATGTCTGAACTGTTCCCATATTTAGAGCTCTCTACCCAGCAGATCTTCTCTTTTGACTAAAAAACCGGTGCTCAGGGTTTGAGGTGGCTGCTTGAGGTATAATTTTAATTGTGTGTCCTGGTATCATCCAGAGGTGTAAGGAAGAGTGTGTGAGAGACAACACCATCACAGCCTTAAATAATTTGCTCCTTGCCCTTTCCCTTTAAGTTTGCCAGGCAATGTTTTGTGATTATAAGATGAGATTTCTTATATTTACTTTCTCCTTAATAGGTAAAGATGAGTGAATGCTGTTTCTCACTTTCTCCTCACTCTTCCTTCAGAGATATCTTTGTTCTCTGGGGCCAGCTGAGACTACTGGGGAGGTATTTCTTTGCCCGAGGGTTAGATTTGCCCCTCTGCATGGCAGCACAAGGCTGGATTGCATATAGCTCCTTCTCAGCAAGTACCAATGAGTCACCATCCTGCTTGTTAGGATGTTTAATGGGAGGAGGCTTGCTCTGCCTGTGGCCACTCCACCTATGCAGCCTCCCCCTGCCTGAACCTTTCCCTTCCCCTGCTCTGCCCCAAACATCCATAGTTCTTTCTTTGTTTAATATATCATTTAAATCTTGCCATCAGGTAGGTCCTTCATTCATTGCTGTCACTGCCAGTGGTCCTGCAGTAATAATTACAGCATTTTTTCCTGAAAATCAAGTCCAAACTGAATTTGATGGATTTTGTGTTTTGATTTTTAACTTCCCATTTTTTTAAGTGGAAATGACTGCTGAAAGTAAACACAGCGTGCAATGGACAGACTTATTGGGCCAGCATGAATTTCCTTAATAAGCTGGGATATGTGTGTGTGCCCACGTGTGTGTTTTTCCTCCGTAAACCTTGCAATAAGGGTGCTGTCTCTTTAAATCCTAACTCAAACTTTACTGGCGATTTTACAGAGCCTGGTTTCATTTATAGTGGAGCCAGACTTGCTGTGTGAGAGCCGTCCGCATGCTGGAATTAGTCTTAAGCTTGCTTCTGTGGCATTGCCAAATTCCATGTTTGTGTTTTATTTAGAATTCTTTTCACGGCCAGTCGAATCTGTTCAGGCACACATAGGCAGTGTTGCGCCCCATGGAGAAAATAAGCAAGTTTGCGTTTTCTTTGGCATAGGCCATGGCCACAAAAGACTGCGGTCTAAAAAAACATTTTTTAAAAGCTATTTTAACCCATAACAGATGTATAAAGTAGGCACACGCATGCCAGCTTCCTTAGTTTTAATTAAAAAATAATTACAGCTTTAATGGGATGCTAGTGACAAATTTGGATGAATGGTGGGTGACATTATCTCAAGGCTTGCTTTAACTTATAAATTAGTGCATTTCTGTTGGCCAGTGGTACAGATGAAATTAAATGAAGGAGCAGATTAATATTTCTTAAAGTTACATTGAACCAAATGAAAAATCAAGTCAAATAAACTAAGGCCCCTTCCTCCCTCTCTTGCTCAGATTTCTGTTTTCATGAGATCACAGAACATGCAAGAAAGGTTATTTTCCCTGGCTGATAAATGATCTGGCTAACGATAAATTGAGCTTAGGTTTGCAAGATACCTGTTTCTTTTGTAATTTCACATCGGTAGCCACATTGCCAAATTATTGTGATTAATGTCAGCAGGCGCGTCTATTTATAACCACATCTAACTAGCTAACACAGTACCTCCAAGCCAGGAAATCTTAACTATAAAACAATCCCTACATGCTGCATGTTGCAATGGTTCTCCACACCTCAGCTAACTGCCTGCCTTTTGGGCTGCAATGCCGGCTGTGATTCTTCACATCTTTAGGCTATTTTCAATTTGGAGCTTTTAAGGCTCACCAGAACTGGGCTAGATGCACAGGCTTGCACAGGTAACAACAGATTATATTTCTGAAGGAATAAACAAAGGAGTAATAAACATGTAATAAGCTAACCCTAGATGGTATCTCTGCTATTATTACGGTCAGGTGTATGCAGAGCTGGAGAAGCAAGATGGAAGGATCAGCATGGGAAGCTGTGGATGTTGAAGTAGAGGTCTGATGGAGTCACTGGAAAAAGTGTCTGCCCTCTTTCTGTGAAAGCCTCAATCCCACCTATGGACACTACACAGGTGCTGAGAGGAGATGTGATAAAGCAACACAATTTTGCAGGGTGTGCAGCAGAGCCACATTTCCTCTGGACTCTCCAGCAGCAAAGGCATCCCAGTGCGGGGTGAGCCTTTCTGGATGGGAGCAGATGATGGCTTCATGATCTATGGCACAGGCAGATGAGGATCATTTTGTTTGACATGCTCAGATGGCACTCTTTCATGAAACTTTTCATCTGCTCTCCTTACAAAAAAAACCCTGAAATGCTGCGTAAAGATGTAATCTAAATGATGAGAGCTCTTCTTCACTCAGGCATTGCCAGTTTTCTGTAACAAACATACTACATTGCTTTCTTATTAAAATATAAACACATTTTTGAAGAAAGTTGAAGAAAGAGTACGTTTGGTGAGTAGCTGCCCACCTTCCCCTAGACCAGTCCAGATTTGTCTTGTGGTCATCTACAGATCTTTTGCTACTAATTTCTAGACAAATGTGGCAGAGCCCCTCACGTTGCTAGCTGAAAGCTGTCTGCCATGTTAAGTTGAAGAAACCCATTAAGAGGAAGCTGCTTGGTTTGAGCTGGTCTGGAGAATATGAGCTCCTCAGGGGGATCTGTTTGATCCCTCCAGGAGAGCAGTGTCTCTTGTTGGTGTGCAGGATGTCCATTGCCTGAAGCTGAACCAAGCCAGGCTCTCCAAAGATATGACTCTTAGGCTTTGTTTAACTGCAACAAAAGAGAGGGAGATTTTCCTTTGTTGATTGAGGATTTCTGTGGTAACATTTTCCTGAGCTTGAATTCCTCATGGGTGAAAATGAAGTTCCAGCATTAAAAACATGAGTCACGCAGTGCAGATGAGAATAATTTTTGCATTCCTGGAATTTTTGGAAGGGAAACATTACATTCACAATAATCCTTTCAATTATACCTTATTGCTAAAATAATCCATGAGGCATTCTGCAGTAGAGCCCTCTGCTATTTGGTTACAGTTGAGGCTTTGAAAATAGCACCTGAAAGCTTTTAGTCTCCTGTGTGTCAGTATCTTAGTTTTCTTTTTATGTTGCTGCACACAGGATGGTCTGGTGTATTTTTTATTTACTCCTTAGAATTTTTTTGTTTAATAAATAAGGCTAATTTGATTTGTTCTGATCTGTCTCAAGTATCTAATTGCTGTTGTAGAGAATGATTAATGTCCAGTTGAAAGGATTCCACATCTATAAATGAGAACTGAAAGCAGATGTTAGTTTGATGAACGTGTGCTGTCCATTCCTTGTCTGCACTGGCTCAGAGAGCAGGCTGCTGGGGTATTGTTGTCTATCAAAAGAGAGATGTTAGATGCCAAATACAGTTCAGAGTCACACACCCATCATGAGCTGAGTGAACAGTTAACAAATAATATATCCCAGGTAGTTTTTTAATCTGATTGTGAAATACCTCTACACAAGACAGTGTTATCCTCAAATTGTTAGAAGTGCTTGACGAACTCCGGTTCAGGAGAATACACTGTGAATTGATTACAATCAGGACTTTGTCTCTCAGTTTTTAGTCAGAGGGGTAGCCCTGGTATGTTATCCAAGGGCAGGTAAGTTCAGCTTCTGATATTATTGTACATGCAGTGCTGATTCTGCAGTTAATTCAACCCACAGAAAAAAAAAAAAAAAAGCAAAAATGAAGCTGATAATTGTTCTCTTTTCTATCTGTGGACTGGTTAGGTGCTCAAGCATTTCTGCAAATCAGGCCAATTGCTTTTCAGAGTTCCCTAGCCTGAGGTCATGAAGGTCTGTGGGGAGCAGACAGTAAAAGGAGCGAAAGACTGAATTGCCTGGGCACAAGATCAGATTTTGTAGAGTGCAGCCAACAATGACATACATCTGCATACAATAAGTGCAGCAGCTTTTTAGATAACAGTAGGTACAAACAGCATCTTTTTGCAATGGTTCTCCAGTTTGGTAATGCATCCTGCTTTACGGTCCTTTCATAAGTGGTTCTCTCTTGGCCTTTGTGGTTCACCACCCAGGACAGTGTGTAACAGCAGGTTAGCAGCCAGTGAGTGCCAGAGTGCAGGAGGAGAAATTTTGGCCAAGGACAGAAATTTTTGATAATGGCAGTAGGAACAAGAGAGCACTTGCTTTTTAAAGCCTCTTCTCAAGATCTTCCCTGTGTTTTTAAAATGTTCACCAGGATTACTGTGAACAAAAGAGAGAAAATAGTTAGCTTAGCTGATTTAGTCACTTTATTTTTTTTGTGTGTGTGTGTGTTAAATAGCCTTTTCATTTTTATTTTTTTGTAATATCACTATTCAGTTAATGTCTATGACTAGAACACTGTTTCACAGATGGACAGATGGAGATGTAACGACCAACACAAGCCTTCCTTGCTCTCCTTAAATCAGGCTGACTTTGGATGTGTATATGGCAGGAGGAGAAAGAAAGAGAGGGAGAAGAGGAGGATAAAGGGGAGAGGGAAAAAACACGGAGTCATGGAGGATAGGTACTGGCATCCCAGAACTCTGGATGCATCAGTGTATGTACTGAAGTCATGTCAAAATTGCAGCCAAGAAGAATGCTTCCAAGTGAGATCTTCCATCCTCTGGTACCTGAATAGTACTCTACATACAGCAGGCAGGTGAGACAGAGGAGAGACTGGTTTTACATTTAGCTTTTCCATTTGGGATGTAATTCTAACAACATTAATTTGAGTATTATTGTTTCTTAAAATCCTTGGATTTTGTTTCACAATACTGAACTAAGCAGTGAAACTTTTTCCGTTAAATTAACTATTCTTTACTGGGGTAAACCTTGGTCTGTTAGATTGTTTCTGATGACTTTTGCTGACCTGTATCTACCTGACTGGGCTATAATGTCAGCAATTCTCAACTGATACCTCACGAAGTGACTGGAAATCTCAAAGTGGCCTAAAGTAAAATAAATGGTAGCTCACTCCCTAGCAGGTCACATTTTCAAGTTATTTAAATGCAAAGACTGGTTTTTTTTTGTATTCCTTTACTTCTCTTTCTTCACTCTTTTCTTAGCTTTCTTTTCTTAGAATAAATGTAATTAATGCAAATACGACTATCCAAAATTAAGCTGGTGAATACTCATGTGGCTGATATCATTACTGGTCAGTCTGTAGCACATGGTAAACTTAATTTTTGTAAAGGATAGTCGGGATTGAAGTCTAGAGATGGGGCACAGCCCACAGCGCAGTCACCAGAATGTGTTGGAGTTTCTTTTGGTGCAGTCTCCCCACTGCTTGTTTCTACAACCTTACATTGGATAGAAAACATCCTTGAGCAAATCTGTAAAGAAAGCTATCCTTTGTAACATGGTGGCTTTCCTCATTGCAGTGAGCTCAGCCTGCTGAATGATCTGCTGATGTGTAATTTCTGCAGGACAGGGCTTGTCTGCAGTACTTTTATTGTTTCTGGAAGTGGTCACTAGAGCAAGTACACATGGGCTATGAGTCAGTATTGATCTGCTCTGACTGCATCTTAGCAGGTTTTCCTATGACTGAAGGTGTGCCTGGCCCTGAGCAAATTGTGGAACTCCCTTGTGTTGTCAGTGGGAAGGTGTAAAGTGGTTGGGAATTTCATGTGGAGCACATAGTCCAGTGCACATCAGAGGCTCATCATCTTTGCTCTGCATGGGCAAACACTTTGTTTTCCTTACACAACTGAGGGCATGGCTGTAAGTTTTAATCATGCATCTAAAAATCAAAGGAGAACACTACACAGGGAACGTTCCTTGGAAAAGGCAGATTTAGGAGACCAATAGCAGGTCTTTACAGGTAGAAGAAATGAAAGCATTCCTGTCCAGGAGTCCTCAGTGATATCAATGTAAGGACCCTGTATCTAGATAAAAAAGAAAAATCCACGTTGAAAAATAATCAGTGGATTTGAGAACTTGCTCTATGCTTTTATTGCTATCCAGTGAAAAGCATTGATAAGAGGAGATTCTTGTATTGGATGTCCTATTTCCTACAGTTTAGAAAATCTAATTTCACTGAAATTTCCCTGTGATCTTGGAAAACTCCTGTGATTTCATCGTGGAAAGCCTTTTACCAATTTAGTAAAGAATTCCAACTCTTTATTCTCTGATGAGAGTGTTGTCAGGATAAACTTGGAAGTTTCTGAGGTGCTCAAATAATAAAATAATAAAAAGGTACCGAAACATAAAATGAGAATTGTTTAGGCCGATTTTTGAAGAATTGCTCATCCTGAGATTTATTGGATGTGACAGAAAGGAGACTGAGGCCATTGATGGTGAGTGATGTTTGTCCAGCTGTTACTGTGTTTAAAATAGTCACGTGTGTATAAGAGGTACTGCTGTTACTCCACTCTGTGAATGATGGATCAAATTGTGCTCTCAGGTACAGCAGCTCAAGACCATTGCAAATTAAGCCACTGGAAATCAATGGGGTTGCACATTTGTAACTGAGATCAGAATTTGGCTTGGCCTTGTGTGGTGCTCTGTGTGTTAATTCTTGCATCTAAACCTGGAAGAAATGGCTTTTTTATTACAGCAGTGCTTGAAGAGACCCCAGGAAAGTAAGGTGTAAATATTAGAGGCTGCCAACAGCTAGTGGCAGTTTCGGCCTAATAAACTGGAAGTAAATAACTTGGTGATTAGCTGGAATTGGCAGGCCACTTGAGCACAGAGCTGACTGGGTACGTGGTTTTCTGTGTTCACACCTTAATACTATATAACAGTACAGATAGATGCCTGGAAGATATATGAGCCTCAGCAGAACTTGTTCTGAATCTACCTTGACACATCTATTTGTGAATAATCTCAGTGATGATAACAAGAACAATAAGTACTTAGTTAGAACCTTTCATCCCAAGGAGCTCAGAGCACTTCTAATTTGAAGAGTGAGCAAACAATAAAGAAAAAAAGTGAAGTATTACAGCAAGGATAGGTTTGCAGCTCAAAATGCTGAACTGGGAAGCCAGTGTAAATTGAGGTTTCTTGCTGCTGCACCCTCCTTTCCACACACACACACACACCTCTCTGCACACACACACCCACGCACCCACCCACACATACAAACCCCACACCCCTTGTGAACTTGGCTACCTCTTTTTCCCCCCAGTGTGTCTCTGTGAGGCTTAATCTCAGGCAAGCAGGTATGTGGATAAAGCAAGCAGTGCAAGAATCTAAACAGAATTACTGCGAATAGACTAATAGACTTGTATGTTCAGAGAAATTCAACCCATGGAGATTCATTCTAGGAAGAAATACGATGAAATAGCAAGGGAATAAATGAACTCTTTCAGGGTAGGACATAGACGAAGTCCATGAGAGTTATCAGAAAAATCAATTGCTATTGATTCAGTGAGCATTAGATCAGGCTTCTTGCTCCCTGGCTGCCATTAAGTTGTATTTCAAGAGACAACAGGGCATTTTGGCAAGGGCAGTGAGAGAAAGTTTGGCACAGTACACTCTTTTTTGCCACTGCCATGCTTCTCTGTCTTCTTACATGTGTGTAATGTAAGTAGCAAGAGAAGATTCTGGTTCGGTTTTCTTTTGCTGCCTTTCTGAGTTACACTTTAAGATCTAATACACAGGCTTGCTTTAACATTTTGTTGCTCTTCTGGATGACTTTACTTTTTCCTTTGCAGCAACGAGGTTCTGCTGCAAGAAGGAATTCCCCTTTCCTATGTAAAAAAATGACCAGACTGGGTTGGCACTGTGTTCCCAAAGAGAAAAGGATATAAAATACTCAAACAGGCTCCCTGACAGAATTAATGCTTCACAGTATTGTGTCATTCCTGCGGGCTCTGCTTTTCAGTTACCCATCCCTCTTAGTCATTTCATTAGTCATTACTTTTGGTAATGGGTGCAGCTATCTGGTTTGATTGAAAGTACCAGGGTGCAGTGTCCAGGTTTGTTACTTATGAATAGTGGCCATCATGTTGACATGTAGATTCCTAAGAATTTAATCTGTGCAGGGGTCAGAGAGTATAGTGTTTCTTGACTCCTCTGATCTCTGAAGTGTAGTCATTTGGTGGTTTAGAAATGGAGTGATAATCCTTAAAAATGCTGCAACTTGCCTGAGATTGTGCAGCATAGTTCATCTTTGTGGTTTCTCCCAATCAGCCCTCACAGGTGAGTATGACCATTTTACAGGCAGGAAAAAAAAAACCCACAGGGCTTGGGCACAGACTTGGTTAGTAAGTTCCCAGCCTCTAGAAATCTTTGTCTGGTCACGTCTCTACATGAACAACAGGAATAAAATGAATGTATGGTTAAAAGTGATTTGCTCCGGGTTTGGATTAGACCCATAATCCAGGTCAGCAGTTATCAAATTATCTTGCGGAAGATAAGAGTATTTTGGCCCAAGGTAGTCAGAATTGAAATGCATGACAAAAGTACACCTCAAATTCTTACTTAGGAGGGCTAAAACTTATGCATGGAGTATATCTGATCAAAAAAATTGGAGTTTTAAAAAGAGAGGACCTGAAAGATTTAAATAAAACTAATTTTATTTTGTTGAGATTCAGTATTTGATTCCTGCAGCCTCCTAGGAAAGCAAAGCAGGGTTGGCTCTACAGTGTGAGTCTGTGGGCTTTGAAGAAGCCAAGAATCTAGAATGGCTTCTTTATGTGGGATTTCTTCATTTCTGCAGCCTCTTGGGTGAAAGAGCTGCATGAAGGTAGGTGTGCGCAGTATTTTGCAAGCAGACATGAGCTTGTTCTGCCCAAGCTTCAAGCCAACTGGACACAAGCCAACCTGCACCGGAAGCTGTACAGCTGCATGAGTGAGGATGTTGAGCTCCAGCCCTGTCTCTCTGCAGGGCTTATTAGCTTGGGTTTGGGGTTGTACTAAACCACAGCTACATGTCCTCTGTATTGCTGCTGGCTTGCGTCTGGCCAGGTTGGAGTGCAGGCAGGGAGAGCCTTTGTCAGCCTGCCACATACCATGTAGACATACCCTTCCTCACCCTAGGTAGCCGTTTCTCAAGCACTTAATTTTCATTAAAGTCAGCATGAGCAAACGTTAGTCATCTTGGATAGCGGTTGCCAAAGGAGGTCCTTTGTGTAATGCATAGGTTTAGCAATCTAGGCATTGATTTTGCATTACTAATATTTGGTCTGCTTTCTCCTAGTCCTTTCTACTCTCTTGGTCACTGTCAGCCCCCTTTCCTGCTAGCTACTCCAGCACATAATTGCGTCTGACTGTGGTGATACAGTTGTCAGCCCTGAAGATGTTTCTAGATCCTGTTGCTACCCTCCCTCAGGCAATAAGCAGTGCAGTTTGCCACCAGCACTGAGAGGCTGGTTTGGAGTCTCTTGACGTTGTTGAGATCTGGACAGTACATTAGGGTGATATTGCCCTTTCTCTTCACCTTGGAGAAGGGAGTGGCAATTCAGCCATGAGAGAACAAGTGACTTCAGCAAGCTGGTGTTTCTTCCCTAGGGAGTATAATAAAGATTTCACCCTACAGGGTACAAGCTATGCTTCACAGAGTCAAACAAAAAGAATAAAAAAGAAGCTGGTGTTGCCTCATGTTTCTAAGTTTTCTGAGCTTTGATTAGCTTCTGTAATTCAAGGAACTGTGGAAGTACATTTTATGTTTCCTTTTATTGTCTGTTACTAATTCACTATTCTTTCCTACTTGGCATCTAGCTGAGGAAACTTGAAATTCATAGTCACATAAATGCTTGAAATTGCCCAGAAAAATTCGACATCCTTCACTTTTTCAGGAGCTAGCACTGGTGCTCTGAAACACCACCCTCTTCCCCCCCCCTCCGATGCTCTAGGTATGAAACTGTGGTCTGTTCAACCCCTCAGAAACTTCATGATGACTTCTGTCAGGTTTCTCACAAGCATTTTCATCCTAAGAATTGAGAAGAATAACAAATGTTCCCTTTACATCCATTATTGAAGTTTCAAATCGTGTTTTTCTTCCTACTGGAATGAAAACTAAATTTAAAGATTTCTAAGAAATGTAATTTTTTTTTCATTTTTTTTTAAGCCAAACCATGATATTTTGGTTCAAATTCTGTGGCTTCTGTTTCAGTATCAGTGTTGTTTCAGCATATTTCTCCCAGACCATTTGCAATCTGACAAAAGCAGTTGAATATGGTTTTCATGAGTACTAGGGGAGGTCCCTGACCATTAGACAACTCTCTCTCTTTCGTTCTTTTTCTGATGAAACTTAACTGAAACTCAGCTCTTAACACAGGACATCGTGGCTGTCAAGTGTCTTGGTAACTGTTCTGAACAGCTCTAGTCTGTGGTCTTCAAACTTGTTTTAACTCTAAGTACATCAAATCTGTAAGGTAAGATCTGTGGTGTCCTGTGAAAAGGAGTGGGCTTTTTACATCAATAACATTGCTTGGCTGGTACAGTTATCCTCCAAGAAATGTTTAATGTGATAGACATAAGAAAAGCCTTCCAATTGTATCTTCCATGCCATGCATATCCCAGCTAGAAACCAAATAGGATCTGAAAGTCCAGACCTAGGTCACTCAGCTTTGGGGTGTTACAGATGCCCTCTTAGACCTGGGAGGAAAGAAGTGGAAACATACAGTATAGAATGGATGCATTTCACAGTTGGAGAGATGTAACCTAATTTGTCAGCTATCACAAAGCACTCATTTCCATTGGTACAGTTTTGGTTAGAACTGTTCAAGCCCTACTGGGTTCAGATCGCAAGGTTGCATGTAAACTGAGCCCTACATTCAGGTTGAGGAAGGATGGGTGGAGAACCAAACCTTTCAAGTTTGCTTAGAGGATGAGTCTGAGAAATTCATGCCTTCAAATCTCCTCATACTTCAGTCTTCTACTCACACACACACACTGAGCCCTTTTGTACTCTTTACTCAGGACTTCACAGTGATCCTGGTAGTGCTTTCTCTCTGTTTGCGTTTCTGTCTTTCTCTGCTGAGTCACTCAAAGTGCTATACAGCACTTTCCTCTCCTTCAGGGCTCTAGGTGCTGCCACTAATTAGTTTTTGCATTGTTATAAAGTACATTCAAGATCTGCTCCACACTGAAGGTCACCTCATTGCAGATTTGATCTTCTCTTGCTAATTCACATGCAGAATCTGTCTCTCTAACCAAGTTCATGAGAAGTGTGGTTTATAATTTGTAGAAAATATGAGGACTACAGTTCTACTCAAGCTACTTAGAACAAGCACAGAGCAGTATTGTGGCTTGTTAAGGCTATTTGCAGCATAATCTACATCCAAACAAAACCCAACCCCGTATCTAGTAGGCAAAATCATATTTATGTTCCACAGCCTTGATGTGGCATGTGCAAGAACTCTTTAATTCACAGTTGTGTCCCTGTCAGTGTCCTCTTCTTGAACATTCATATTAATCCCAACTCTGTTTCAGTGTGTTGGCCATATTCTGATCTTGCTTACACTCAGTTGATTACTGTGAATTAAATGCTTGTAGTGGCAAAACTTATTAAAGATGAGATAATAAAAGAACAGGATTTTGTCTATGCTCCCAATTACCTTAATGAGTATATATATTTTTACTTTGACTGTAGAGATGTTTTAATGTGACTCTTCAACTTGGCACAAAGTAAATCCTTTTCTCCCTGTAAGTGTATTAAGAAAGAATAATCCAAGCCTGTGAGTGATTTAGCTGCATGGTCCACCTCACTTTACTCACAGTGACAGTATAATTTCTCTGTTTAAATACAGTATAGACCAAGTGGCTCTGAACATGTGGATTTTGGTGGAAGATACAGATTCCCTCTCCCCTGGGTGCTAGAAATAGCAAAAAGCAGTCAAAATATTTCAGTCTCTCATTCTAACTGTATTCTAAATATCTCTGATTGTGCCTGTGTTTCATGTCCTGTTATCAATGCAGGAAAGAGTCCCCTATCCTTGATAGCTTTTTTTGGTGCTTTTTGCAAACATGAGAGTGAAGAAGTAAGGGGGAGCTCTTCCACAACAAATATCACTGCATGCTCTGGGATCTTTTGGAAGCAAACCTTTTCTTTTTTCCTTTCTTTTTTTTTTTTTTAATATTTATCTTCCAACAGTCCTTATTATTAAGATATTCATTCTTATAAGGGGATGTTAAATAATTAAGCCTGTGGAAGGGGCAACATCAACAAATGCCGGAATATTTTTGAATAATGAAGAACATCTTTAATTTGTACATGTAAAATAATTGTGGGCCGATGGCAGGTTAAGCATTCATATTTATTAAAATGCACTTATGTCTCCTTTAGAGGAAGAAGGTTGTCGTTTCCTATGCATTCCCTGAGCCTGAGACTCTTCACTGCTTCCTTCTCTTCAGTCAAAAAGAATCAATTATGCGTTGTGGCTGCTTTTCCCCAAAATACTTTGATTGCCTCATTTTGTTTTAGCTGAGAGCACTCAAGTCATTCCTCTCTATACAGGAGGGAAGAGGGGTGTAGAAATTACCCAGTCTGTAACCAAATAACCTGGCCTTTAGTGCAGATTCGTAGTGATTCAGGATATTGACAGCAATCAGGAGTCTCAGGCTGTTGAAACTTCCTCTCTAATTGAACAGGGAAAGGTAAACCAGTTTCAGTGCTCCACACGCTGTAATTGCAATAATTTAATTTAGCTATTTAACCTGTAATTCAGTGGTATTTATTAAAGAGCATAGGAGAAAATGAGGCCATTAGGAGCCAGAGATGAATACATTGAAATGAAAATGAACACTTCTAACTGCTAGTTGACCTTCGTTTTGTAGCAGTTTTTATTAGGCTGGTCACGGTAATTACTGGGATGTGAATCATGGAGAAAAGTGAATAATTCTGTAATGAACATTTTTATTCATTATCTCACATTTTCAGGAATCAGAAAAGTATCATGTAAAACTATCTCCAATGTTCTTCTTTTGTTTGTTTTTTTTTTTTTAACAAATAATGGTTTGTGGACAATAGCCTGGTGCAAAGCATCACTCCACTGTGAGAACTCGTGTCATGCTGAATTGATGGGCTGACAGTATTCTTAATGCAATATATGGGGATGTAGAGAATGCTGAGGGAGACTCAGCAGTTTGTAAATCAAGCTGAAAACATAGTAGTAGAGGTAGGACATGCTGGTCACTTGTGTTAAAACTTAGGAGGGCGTATTTTGGGACAAAAGCTCAAGTATTAACACTTTCTAGGCACTTGTGCTGGGATCTCTGGTCTTGAGTTCATTCACCCTGGCTCCTGCCAAGGGGCAGTCTGATTGGGAATAGGTCTTTCTGACTATCAGACAACTGTTCTGGGAAACAAAGTCAGCATCTTTGGAGGCTTCTGAATGATTTTTGTAAGGCAAGAGTGAGGTCTCTCCCAACACCACAATGTGAGCAGTAGAGCATCCTCCATTCCACTGCCAGCCTAGCCCTGGAGCACACCAGTTGCCTCCTCAGGGTTTGCTCCAGAGGAGCAGGCATAGAGGGAGAGCAGATTTGCAACCCTGCCTCTTGCACGGCTGCTCCGGGACTGCCGTCTTGCTTCTGAGCAGGAGGAGGATCAGCACCCTGTGAGGAGGTGGGAACCCACGTGCTGCCCTGCACTGGTGCCTGTATGCTGTGAAGCACGGTGGCTGGGTGTCCTGCCACCACAACCCTTCCAGCCATGTTGTTTCATTAAATCTGCTCCTTTGCTGCAGCAAATTGTTGGGAGTTAGTGTCTCAGTGAGGAGGAGAACGGGCAGCGTTTTGGCAGTTGCGCTGTGATTGATATTCTGTTCACTGCTCTTGAACACTCTGATCGTTCTTTTTACCACTCTTGTTTTCTTACTAGTGTTATTAAACCAGCCAGACTCTACAGGGACCTGGCCTCCTGCACTCCTGTAGTTTGCAAGATCTGGAGGGGTTTTTCTTTTTTCTTTTCTTTTCTTTTCTTTTCTTTTCTTTTCTTTTCTTTTCTTTTCTTTTCTTTTCTTTTCTTTTCTTTTCTTTCTTTTCTTTTCTTTTCTTTTCTTTTCTTTTCTTTTTTCTTTTCCTTTCTTTTCCTTTTCTTTTCTTTTCTTTTCTTTTCTTTTCTTTTCTTTTCTTTCTTTTTTCTTTTTTCTTTTCTTTTTTCTTTTTTTTTCTTTTTTCTTTTTTCTTTTATTTTTTTTCTTTTCTTTTTCCTTTTTTTCTTTCTTTTTTATTTCTCTTTTCTTAACTGTTTTTTTTTTACATTTTCTTTTTTAGTCTTTTTCATTTTGTTAATTACTGCCCAATACAATGAGATGTAAGTTCAGTGAGAACAGTGCAGGGAGAAGGGTTATTCCCCAGATCCCCCCAGCATATCTTCACTCTTCATGGCCACAGTAGTTCTAGATGTATGAAAAGGGTGAATTTATTGATTGTAATTAATCATGCTGGAGAGGATACTGATAGTTCTAGGTTTGAAGTTCTGCATACTGGAGATGATCTTTGCTAGTCATTCTTTTCCCTACTTAAAAGTGGCCTATAACCTACACTAGGAAGTAGTGATAGAAGCGTCTGTCTTCTTACTTTAAACTGATTTTCAGCTTGACTTTGAAAAGGAACATAGGTCTCATTTAGCTTTAAAGTGTCCCAGTGATTCACATTCCCAAGATAGTTTTCCTAATTTCTTTCACTGTCTTCTGGCAAATCTCTCACTGCGACTGACATTGACTTGAGGCTTGGTATTCAAATGGCTGAGGCTATATTCTGTGTGTTTAAGGTGGTAAAAATTAATGGAGTTGTAAGTGGTAAGATGTAAATACTTTCAACATTCACCTGCGGTCAGAAATTGAGCATAACTTAAAAATGGAGATTGGAAGAGTGTGCTGATGGAGAGGCCCTGAGGAGCTGGGGTGAAGAAAGGGAATGTGGTATTTTCCAGTAGACTGATCTTCCTGCCATATCCCCTTACCTGCAAACTACTTTTTACTGTGTAGCCTAGAATCCCAGCCTGGTAAAGATACCACTGTTTGCACCAATTTTCTCTACCTGATACTGATTTAACCTCTACCTCACCAGAGTCTAACCTGAATGTTTGCTGGGGATTGGAAAGCACTCACCCCTCTGGAATTTGGCAGTGTGATCTCAGCGTGGCTTGCCAAGTCTTTTGTGGGGGTTTAGTTACCTATGACTAGTTTTCTTTAGAATACTGCCACATTCTTCTGGGCCTCTGTTGCTAAATGAAGATGTACAAATGCATGTCTGACCACCCCCATTCCGTTACCAGCCAGAAAACTTAATCTTGGGACAACCTAATCAGGTTGAGGTTTATTACTAAGAGTTTTCATTTTGGATGGCTAGTTAAAAATTATGGATGATACGTGAATGCTGACTCAGTATTGCCAAGATACTCAAGGATTTGAGAAGGCTTAATGCAGCTCAGAGTTTAAAAACAATTAGCAGATTCTAGGCTGCATTTCTTCTAAAAATAATTATTTGCTTTGTTTATTTAAATGGGCAGAACTGAATGTCCTTGCTGTACATTTTTCTACATCTACATCAAAGATACTGTAGTGGTGAGAGCTACAGACATTCCTGTACAAATAGATATATACTCAAGATACTCCTTTTATATTCAATATGTATTTTCTACACACACATATCCATCCGTATGTATATGTGGGTATGTAATAAGCAATTTTACCCTTACATTTTTGTCTGGAAAAAAATGCCAGCCTGTGATAATGGTATACAATTTCTAACATAGGATTTTTTTAAGCCATAGACTCTGCCACTGGGGACTGCACTATGAGATAATTGACCTCCATGTGAGTTATATGTCCTGAGTCTAAAGCAAGGGCACACTTAGTGGCATCAAAATCAGTTACCTTACATCCCCCAGTGAAAAGGGCTACTGTTGTTAGAATAGACCCATGAAAAGGATTTTTATATTTTTAAATGTTTTCAGTGACTTAATTCTTAGAAATAATATTATTGCATTAAGCAAAGAAATAGAATAATGGTACTGGATTAAATTTTGCTAAGCGTACCAACAGATGGACTTGGTATGAGCGCTCACTAGCTGGGTATGAAATCTCATTGAGATATCGCTGGTGGAGTATCACCAAGGCTGTAGTAACTGAGCTGTCTCCATTGCTGCCATGCAGGTGAATGTCAAATAGATGCATCTTCATTTTCTCTCTAGCTGCCATCCTCTTGTGTGTGTCAGGAAGCAGCAGAAGTAATGGACAGAGCTGCTAAACTCTGAGGACAAAATTCTACTTCCACTAACCCTTGTAAACCCTCGCCAGGGGAAACCTATTTGGAGAGAGCAAAGGTATTTAACTCCGGGATGGTGTCTCCAGTCAGAGGCTGAACACCAAAATGATCATAGATAAACTGTCATGTACTGGAACTTTGAAACTCTTCAATTGCCCAGTTGCTTGGTTACAGGACCATTTGTCATCTATTCTGGTAGCAGGGTGAGAGGTGGGGGAACTGGAGGGAAGAGGGGAGAAGATTACATGTGCTGTTGAAAATGCAATAAGCACATTCGATCATATTTAATTCCCATTTATATTACTGTGGACATTCTTACTGCCCAGCTGCCCTCTCAAACATTCAGAGCTATGGGATTTTTTGATGCATGAATGAAGACTGGGAAGAGGGCCAGCATGCAGGCTTCTTCATCATTTATTACCTTCTAGTTTTAATTGTTTCCCTGCTTCTCTCGAGATATTTATCTAGGAGGAATTGTACTATGCAATACAGACACACGAGGTGGCAACTGAAGATTGCTTTTTAGCTCAGTGCACCATATAGTAGATGGATCTTAATAAAAAAGAGAAAAGTATTTACATTAATAGAAGAGGCCCATTTATAAACATTTTATTACTAAAGTGCACAAGTCTGACTCCTGTTTGTCCATTATAGAGGTGTGGGTTATATAATAATCACCACATAACTGTATCTTTATAGTAATGAAAATCAGATGTCTCTGTATGCCACATCGTTGCACCCTATTGTGTCTGCAAGGCTACATTTATCTCTGGTGAAAGCCTCGGGTAGATTTACAATAGGGCAAAATTTAGTCTGCTTAGATTCTGACTGCTATTTCAGCAGTGGGGAATTAAACAGGAGCTACCTGAACAACACTTGATGATAAGAGGTAAAACAAAGAGGAAGTTGGCAAAGGAGGGAAGGATAGTTGGCAAGGAAAAGATAGGCATGGAGTAAGTGCATCAGAGTGCAATTGAAGGGAGGAATTCAGATCCCCAGTTCCTTGTATCTTCAGTGGTGCTTTATGGTCCTTTTCTGTGGTCAACTTTCAGATATTACCCTTACTGCCATTCAGATTCCCTTGTCAGAGCCCAGTGCCTTTGCCTCAGGCAGTACTTCTGGCTACTTTTCATGGTCCCTGTGCTGCTTCCCAGCCCTGTCCCATCCTGCTGAATTTGTGCCACAGACTTTCCTCCTTGCAAAGCTCGTGGCAGCTATGAGGGGGGCAACGAATGGCCAAGGTGCAGAGGAACTTGGTCTGTGGGTCAGTCAGCCTCCTGCACCAAAACCTGACCCAAACACATGCTGTACCCAAGAAGAGAGAGAACTGGCAGTGACATCTGTGAAACAAAGCTCCAGCCTTCATCAGTTGGTGCTTTATGTTTTCAGCGCATCCCACACTGTGCAGGAGATGTGTCAAATCTTCCTCTCCAAATCTCTGAGGAAGGTCAGGCCTGTAGGCTGAAGTAAGAGTGATCACTTTGATTTAAGCCCTCTTTAATTTGAAGAATAAAAACATGCAAGTCTCTTCATGCTTTGCAGGATAGAGAATTAGAGGAGCTTTCAAGCCTCTGTCCCATTTTAGTCTTCAGGAAGGCAAGGTTTCTGTATTACTCTAATTTCTTTTTTCAAACACAAGAGTGTAGTTGAGAGTGATCATGCATACATCAGGACTTGGAAGAATTGTAAGCCACTAAATATAGAGGATGTTCTTAGTTGGAGAAAGTGGCGTTAGAAGCAGACATTTTTGAATTGATACCTCAAAAATTGGTTTATTATTTTTCCCAACATTTCAATGACCTTGAGTGTTTATCTCACCTTTTGGAGGTGTGAGGGGCTCCTCATTCTGGCATTGTGAAAGTTCATGTTATTCACCAAAGGAGTCAGGACTCTTCTGTTTTTCTGGCACCTAGCGTTCCTTGTTAGTTAATTGGGAGAATATTTGTTGACTTTGATGGGTCTGCTGAGCAGAGTCCATCTTGCCAAGTTCAGTAGACAAACATATACACCAGATTTATCCATTCCTCATCCATCTTGACAAAGGGATAAATATTGACTCAAGTGCTCAGTCCTGTTTCCCTCCCATCCCTCCTCCCAGCAAAACCCAGAGAACATGTTTTATGGATAGAGCCAAATGACCAAGCTTCCATAAAAATACTTTGTGCATGTAGATATGAAATTGTATCAATTATTCCATCCCTAGTGGTGTTCAAGGCTGGGTTGGACAGAGCCTTGGGTGGCATGGTTTAGTGGGAGGTGTCCCTGCCCACGGCAGGGGGGTTGGAACTAGATGATCTCAAGGTCCTTTCAAACCCTAACTATTCTATAATTCTATGATTAATGTGTCATCTTTCCTGAGACAGCGCACATCATTAGGTCTAAAAAGATGATAATATGTAATTTATAAATATATATATCAAATGTATTTCCTAATGAGTTAGGATTGTATAATGAATGTTAAAGTATGTGAATCAGCTTGATTTTAAAATGCAAAGAGCTGAAGTACCCTAATAATAAATCCGTAGGTGTTTGTTGGGAAAGAGATACAGTTTGTGTGACTGATGAGATATTAACAGTTCTGACCTGATCTCTCAGTGACTGATATTGATAACACTCATTTCTAGAGAGCACTGAGACTTCCATACGGCACAGCCTCCCTTGAGGTTGGAGGGAGTGTGTGCAGCTCATGCTGAGTCCGGTGTTTCTAAATGGGGTACTTGGAGCAACCCGATTCCATTTTTGTGAATCATGGCCATAAATTTAGAAAGCAGAAAGTGCCTGTTTCATAATGCTACCCTGACTCTGGCAATGCAGCATTATTTTTGCTGTGTACTCTCAAGTGCTCCTCCTTGTCTGAGACGCCTCCAGCTTGGGGCTTCTCTTAAGGATTTGCTGGCCTCCTAGTTAGGAAACATTTTCCTGATAATCAGCCTACACTGTCACTGGCCCAATTAAATCTCATTACTTCTTGTTATACCCAGTGGGATCCCTCAAACAATTCCTTGGCATCCTCACTATCTGTCTCCTGTCAGGTACTCCTGGATGCTCATCTGGAGCCTCCCGCCAAACTCTGGCTATAAGTCAGCCTGATTGCTGTCTGCTCTGTGCATGTCCAGGGTCCTTCCAATACCCCTCAATTGCTTTGTATCTCTTTTTTTTTTTTTTTGTAAATCTGGTGTACCATGATGTTTTGGTTAGAAAATTAGTTCTCTGTAGAGTTAAGCATCTGCCTGAGATTGATAAAGGCAAAGCATTCCAGACTGAAGGTTGTCCATTAATCCCCCCCTCACCCAGCTCCGTCTGCTGGTCTCAGGGGTCATAGAGGAGGGAAGGGTCTTGAACACTGCTTCATCCAGGGGTAGCGACACCGAGCTGTGGAAAATAATTCCCAATCTGTAAACTTCAGTCAGCTTTTGTTAGGTACATGGGCCAAATCCAGTCCTCACTTTCACCATCCCAGGTTGTTTTTGAAGTCCGAATCAAATCCATAGAAAGGCTATATGGGAAACTCTTTTTCCACAGACTTTGTATAATTCTGCGCAGATTGCTAATTGGATGGTATTGTCAAATTGAAGGTAATTCAGAGAAGAAGAACAGAAAAGATTAAAACGTTGGCAGGATCATTTAATACAGAACGATGGAAAGAACTAAAAATATATGAGCCAGTTAAGTAAGGAGCAAGTAGAGGGAGTATGATTCAAGTAACAAGGAGCATTAGGGGTGATTCTGTAGTCTGGCACCTCCTCCAGGCTCCATTTTCATAAAATTTGGAGTGAGGTTACAAAGTCCATTAAGTCAACAGGGTGTCAGTATTGGTTTGATGCTCCACACTAGGTGCATATTCAAAATGAAAGCTACTGTCACAAATAACAGGTAAACTGAACTATGTGTGAAATGACCATTAAGAATAGCTTCCATGCCATGACTGGTTTTCAGGTTGTAGAGTATTCTTCAGAGGTGGAAAAATGCCAGGTTTCAGCATAGTACTTATAAACGCATCTCCTAGCATTTGGTGAATAGGTCTCCTTTGTTTGAAGCATTTAAACCTAGATTAGACGTTAAACCTAGGAATAGAGCAAGAAACAATTCAGTCAATCAGAAATCAAGAGCAAACAAACTAAAAGTTTGGGAAGGAGCCGCCATATCTGCCTTGTCTCCAGTCTTGAAGTTTTTCATCTGCTACTAGTTAGAAGTCAGTCTTCTGTGGAATTGGTAAGAATTTGCTAAAGTAAGAATTGTGTAAAAGCAGAGAGTGTGATTTTGCTGTTGGTATCACTAAGGAGCTTTTCGCAATGGTCTGTGGCTGTGATATGCTCAGGTTGCAGTTGGCAGTGCAAGTGTCCCTGTTAAATGCCCTGTGCAGGAGGCACCAGACATAAAGCTGATGCAGTTTTTCTCTCACACCGAACAGAAGTGTGGAACTCATTGCTGCAGGATATCACAGGGGTTAAAAGTAACAAATGGGTTCAGAAAAGGACTGGGCAAAATCAGGAAGATTTGGTGGGTGGTTAATAAAGGCATTAATCTGGTCTGGATCAATCCCATGAACTATAAGACTCTAAATCATTGATTTCTGGGAGCTGGAGAATATGGATATGATCTGGCTGTGAACTTTTTTCTACCCTGATTCCCATGATCTTTCCCTAAGCTTCTGCTGGTGGTCATGGTTGAAAATGGTATCCTGCCTGTGGGCATGACCAAGGGGCTTTATGCTCTTATATGAGCAGGAGCAGTAGTATCTGGCTGATGGAATCTCACTGATTTCACTTTGTCCCCAAAGAGACCTCAAGGTTCCAGCCCAGGATGCTACCATTTCTCTTAAAGACTTCCTGTGCAAAGCCAGTGCAGCATTTGGGCCTGACCTGAACACCCTCTTCCACTTGTTTAACTAAAGTGATCTTTCAGCATATATTCCAGTATACTTCAGGGTATAGATTGTTTTAACTGATTGTCACCCCAGTTTAGCTGACACATTTTAGCATACCTATAGACATTTACAGTGAGAAAATTCCTGATATAGCTATTTTTAAGCTGGTAGAAATGGAGGCCACACTGCGGTTTGCAGTGGTTAAAGTGAGTCCTTTTGATTAAACTTATGCCAAATTCTGTGTGGACAAATCCTCATATTGTAACAAACCCACACATCCTCCCTTTCCTCTGACAATCATATCAAGCTGGTGAGTCCTATGGACCCAATCTAATAGAAATGGAATTTTTACCATGCAAATCTTATTACCTAAAGTGCCAATGAAACTAATGGGATTTTGGATAGTAAAAAATACTCTGTATGTGATACGTAGTTTGGAATATAAATTGTGTGTGTGTGGGGGGGAAGTGAAAAGGAGCTGTTATTGCGTGTGTTCCTCTAGAGGACCTGTTCTAACACCCCTCAGCTCCTCCTTGATCTCAGTGGGACCGAAGTGGTGTTTAGCTTCTTGCTGAAAACACTGAGCTCCTTGCAGAATATGGTTTTGAAAATGCACAACTACTTGTCTGTTTGGTTTACAGTTCATTTGAGGGAGGAGAGCAAATAAAAAATATCCCAAATGCTCTACTCCAAGGACAGACATCTAGAGGAACCTATATTTTTCCAAAGGGAACCATTTTTGCTGTGAAAGTTGGCTGAATGCGTCAAGAACAAAGGGAGCATTTGGACATATTTTGACAATCTCTGAATTAAAAAAAAAACAACATTCTGAATCTATTTATATAACATTTTAATTTAAGCCTTCCCAATACACTTACATATGTATGGTGTATGTTATATATATCTGCTAGTGGCCTTAGGCTGCCAACCTGCGTGGGAACTCTCAGGCTGAAGACAGTGTAGGCAGATAGATCCCGAGTTAATAACTGAAGTTTTGCAAATGCTCCAATCTTTAAAACTATCTCCTGTAGCTCCTATATGTTGTGATAGCAGCACAACTTGCAGAGGCATCAGCATCCCCTGACATTGCTTGGGCAGGATTTCTACTGTCTTTTCTGGGAGCTTAGTTTATATGTACATTTAGGCCCCAAATACTTTATATTAAAGTATTTTTAATAACCTACAGTGTTGTGCTATTTCAATGGTGATGCTGATTACTTGGTGCCATGGTTTAACTAAGCACCACACAGCCACTAGCTTGTTCTCCCTCTACTGGGGTGGGAGGGAGAATCTGAAGGGTAAAAGTAAGAAAACTCGTGAGTTAAGAACAGTTTAATCATGGACATAAATTAAAATATAATAATAATAAATAACAATAAAATTGCAATGAAAATAACAAAAAGAGAGAGGAAAAAAAAAACCCAAGAAAAAAAATGATGCAAACTGAAAACAATTGCTCACCACCAAATGACTGATGCCCAGCCTGTTCCTGAGCCATGGCCCCTTGGCCAGCTTTCCCCCTAGTTTATATGCTAAACATGATGTCATACAGTATGGAATATCCCTTGGGTCAGTAGGGGTCAGCTGTCCTGGCTGTGTCTCCTTGCAACTCCTTGTGCACCTCCAGCCTGCTCACTGGTGGGGCAGCATAAGAGCTAAAAAGTCCTTTTCTTAATGTGAACACTGCTAGCAACGACTAAAACCTCTGTGTGTTATCAACATTATTCTCATCCTAAATCCAAAATGCAGCACTATACCAGCTACTAGAAAAAAAATTTACTCTACTCCAGCCAAAAGCAGGACACTTGTTTTTCTGTCACCTTGGAAGCAAAGATTCAATAAACAATACCTTTATTTTTGTTTTTATTTTAATGGAACACACAGAAAAGGCACTTTAGAAAAGTGGAGGAAAGAGAAGGAGGTCAGATAAAAACAACTGCAGTGTGATGTTCGTTTTTGTGGCATCGATAGTTCTTATTCCCAAAGAAAATAATGTCCTTTTTTATTTGCTTTTAACATTTTGCCCTTGGCATCTGTTCCATCCATTGTGAACTAACCTAGACTCTGTTCTCTGACGATGGGTTAAAGTGAGCACTTACTGAAAAGCATTCTCTACTTAATTACTTTTCCTTCTTCTGGAAACTATTTTTTTCATAGTCACATGTTAATTGTGTATTAGTAGGCCTTTCTGATTAGTTGAAAACATAATGAAACCTTTGTAAACAACAGGGAGAAAAAGGGAGAGGGAGGGAGGGAGCGGGAAAGGGGGAGAAAGGGACAGGGAGAAAGAGAGGTGTGAAGTGGGGGCTGCACCGGTTGGGGGAGGTTGGTGAATTTTGAAAGGCAGAAATAATGCTGGTAGAAATTTCTGGGTTTTTTTTTTGAATGACAACTTCCCTCACCCAAATTAATCAACTTACTTAATGAGAAATGAGATGCATGGAGATGCAAATTGCTGCTGATCTCCAAAAGCAGGGTGGCAAAGGCAGCAAGTTGGAATGGTGTGGAGGGGGGCTGAGCTGCAGCTGTCCACTAACAAGTCATTCGTATTTGTAAAGGGCATGGAGCTGAATAACGGTTCTGTTATTGTCTTTCTCTCAGCTGTAGGTAGAAATACTGCATTTGTTTCCTGAGATTATTTCAGCAAGATAAATCTCCTCCTCTTCCATCTTGCCTGCCCGCTTGATTCCCACAGTGGAACCCTGTGTTCCCCATGCACCCCAGCCTCCCTTGATGGGCAGAAAATCCAGATGCATGAGGAACACAGGCTCAGGTGCTGGGTCTCAAACACACAAGGTAATACTGGGAATTATTAAGCTATCTGCACGCCCCTCAGAAGGGCAAGGAAAAAGAAACAAAACCAAATAAACAGTACTTAGGACCCAATTCAGTGATGCTCGCAGCCCAGCCAACGCAGATCGGATTCAGTGAATCAGCTGAATCAGTCCCTTTTCTCAGAGATGTTTTCTTTTCTTTCCCTGGAAAGCTGCTCCTTAAACACAATTCACATTGGTTGTTTTTAAAAGGACTATCCTCTGTTTGCAGCGCTGGGTTTTGAACGGGCAGAGCCTCCCCCCAGCTCCAGTCCTCCGCCTCCACCCCCTTCTGTTGCTGCTTTAAAGATCTGTGCTTATAGGGATTTTGCAGCTCTCCGTGTGTTATTAGAAAACGTGTGGCTGGGACGGTTAAAATGGGAGTGCTACTGTATGCAAGAGCAATGTTCACTGTAAGCAATCCAAGGAAATCCTGCCAAGGCAGTATATGAACAGCAGCCAAACAAAACACAGGCGCCTTTCCAGTGAAAACCAGCACACTTCTGCAAATAGAGGAAAAATTGACTTTCTGATTTGGAGTGTTTCTACAACTAAGAAGAATTACTACAGTGATTGTTCTAAAAATATTTTTCGGCAGCACATTCTCAAAGGGATGCTTAGCATTGTTTAATTACACTTCTCTTAGGTGATCAGTCTGGATTGTATAGAAATAAAATAGGAAGTTTTTATGTTCTTCTCTTAAGCCAACGCTGTCATTATTTTCTGTAGTGATATAGTGACATAAATCACCACCTATTTAAGGTTCAAAAATAGTATTTTTATCTTTGCACTTCAGGAAGTATGAATGGAGATTCATGTTTTGCAACCTCATAGTCATAGATTGCAATTTAACTGCTTAATCTACAGCAGCCCCCAAGATCCCTACTTCTGTAACTGATGGGTGTTATTTTTCATCTGAAGTATTTTATACCTTCCTCCTTCCTCGCACCCCCCATCTTTAGCATATTAAAGCTTCTGGTTGTTTTCTTCTTTGTTCACCCAGTCTGGGATTTTGCTTTACAAGACTTTTGAGTCCTGTAGGAACCCTTTAGTATAAGATATGTCTGGAGATATTTGGGCATGCAAAAAATATCCATAATGATGGAAATTGAATGGAATTCCACAAATTTATTGCCAAGAATAAATATGTTATTTAAAAAAATATTTTGCTAGTCACAGCTACATTTTTTTTCAAAAATGCAGTCAGTTTATCTGAAGTGAGCTAAAGAAAAAGGAGAGATATACGGAAAATTATTATTATCCTTTTTTAGTTCCAAAATGAAACATAATATCAGCACTAGAAAAAGCAACAGAATTGTCAAGGATTAATTTTAATCTATGTATTAATGTATGTATTTGTCCGATTTCAACTGTTTTTCTTTTAACTAAAGATAGAAAAGATACTTTACTAGATTTGTCTCCATTTATTCTTCTAAAATATTTACATCTGTAGGTTTATAGCTGCTGTGAACTGAGTTTTCTTCTTTTAATTACACCACCACATACCAGATTTATCCCTACATTCAAGACAGTGTCTTAAGGCTAACAAATCTCAATGCAGAAGAAGATCCTCATCCAGAGCCCATTGAAACCAGCGGAAAGATTCATATTGAATTTGGTGGGTTTTGTACTGGGATATTAAGCATTAATTTCCTCTTTTTTATTTTGACTACTCACTTTCATGGTGAGGTACTCTTTACTTTCAACAAATCTTAAAGTTGCCTTAATTTGCTAAATTAAATTGTTCTGTATTTATCATTCAAGCAAAACTTCCAGTGGGGTGGAGCTGTTGTGTAGGCTTCTCCCGAGATAAGATTGTGGTTTTGAAAGTTTGGTTGGAGCAGCTGAGAAAGGACAGTCCTCTGCCCTGTGCTTGGCCCCCTTCCTCCTTTGTGCATAGTGCTATATTCATAGCCACTTTTAGAGAGAGCAAATCGTGTACATATACATATATCTACACACACACATCTATATATATATGTATATATATAAAAGACAGCTTGAAAATGTAAGCATTTCTGCTTTGAATATGATGGATATCATCTGCCGTGTTCAAATTAGGACATGGAAGTTGTGGCATATGCCGTGTCAAGGCACAGCAACACAATTCTGTATCTTTAAATGTTGATGCATCATGGTGAAACCAGGTGAGATCTGGCCCCAGGTGCTGGCTCTGCATGCATTGCTGAACAATTTTAAAAAGATGCAGATTGGGTGGTTGGAGGAGGAAAAAGTAGGTCTTTTTCTGAACAGATCTTTTTTTTTGTGAAATATGTTGTAGGTTTAATGCAATGATTGAAAAAAAAAAGATTGACTTAAGCTTTGTACATTCCTCTGATAACAGCTGGGTATAATCTGATCCTGACCTGGCTCTCCTGGATGTGCCGTGCTAGTTGTCATGGAGCCCCAGTTATGCCGAGCTGGGGGGTGATTTTGTTGAGGCCATGAAACTCATTTCACTGGTGACTGTACACAAATGCTGAATTAAGCGTCCTTCACAAAATTACTCTGTAGGGAAAGCTTGGATGCTGAAGAGGTGCTCCAAGGACTGCTTCTGCTTTCCCTGTTTGCACATCAAGGGCCTACACGGCTTGAAAAACAGCTCCACAGAAAAGTCTTTTCCTTCATTCCTTTCAATGTAGATTCAGTTTTGAATAATTTTACCTTCAAGTCCATGAGTTCAAATTCTGTGGTCACTAGAGATGAGTCATTGAGGTGAATTTGCAATTGATTTGGATAGTGGCCCATGCTGAAGGTGTGTGGCTCGGCTTCTAAACCTAATTAGAGGTGTAGTTTGTTGCAGGCAAAAATTATTGATACACAAGGAAGGTTGTATTCGGAGACATCTGTAGTTTGGCAGCTGTGCCAGCCATGTCTGTTCTTCTAAGTAACGGAAGCCATGCAGCAGGAATGGCAGTGTTTTGGTGACAAGTGTTGAGAATATTGGTTGAATTGCATTATGAAAATATTTTTGTTATTTTTATTATTACTGTTGTGCAAGCAGAGTTGAGATATGAGCCTGCCTATGTCTGTGTGTGTGAGCAGATGAGGTAGGAAGGAGGACTGTTATTTCTATTTTTTTTCAATCACACCTCCTTAGCGTTTTGTATATATCAGCATTCTAGCCGAGCGATTTGCTAATTGCACTGGAAGACCCACTTTAAATTCAGGAATACTGAAACTTTGCAACTGTAACATTTTGACTGGCGAGAATGACCAGTCTTCTTTTCTGTTTCGCAGTGAGCTAGTTGAAGGAAGCTGGCATTGTCGCAGAGTGAAAGCTCTGCAGAAGTGCCGCAGGTTTTTCATATGGAAATGTGAAATAATGGGGTGATTAAATAGAGCTGTATATTAAAGTACATCTGACATTAGAATTAGCATAATGTGCTCTAGCCCTAGGCTGAGTACTTTATTTGCCATCTGCGTCGGACCAAAATCCCCTGGGGAAGCGCTAAAATATTCTGAATAAACTCAGCCCGAGTTCTTATTGAGAGTAAAATACCATTTGTGGCACGTCGTATTGATTCGTCTTAATTGCGGTGCAGAAAAGAACATTCAGTTGCTGATGACTTTTGTACTCTGTGACAAGTCGGCTGGAGTTATTCTAACACTGCAGTTGGTTAACCTGAACAGACTGTCGTGTTCAGAGAAAGAGAAAACCTTATCTTTGGTAGTATAAACTACAGTATCATCTCCCTGCTTTACTCCTTCCTATTTTGATGCAGCATCTTTTTCTTTACTTTATATTTTTTTATATGTATTATTCCCCTGAACCACAGACAACAAACTGAGGAGGAAATAGAACTTCATTGAATCAGTCCAGAAATTCACATTCTTACCTAGTTACTTTCCACAGTCTCCTTCCCCACATTTCCATTGTCACATCTTAAAAAAATAACTCAGAAACATCTGACCAGCTTTCATCTAAGGGAGTGAAAGTCAGTGGAACCTGTCCTTGAGGATTCATCTCCAGAACCATTAGTTCAAGAGATTTATTATGTATATTCTGTAAAAAGCTGTGGCTTCTCCTGTGCATAAGCCCAGAGTCTTAGTTACTTGTAATGGTTTGATTTTTGTCAACTCTCTACTCAAATAGGTTGCTGAATACCTTTGAAAAAGTGCTTATAACATGCATAAAAGATAAATATTTCATCTGAAGGAAAATACTTTGATGCTCCATGCAATTCTGTAACATTCATAAGGTCCAGTTTTTACCCTATAATTGCCTATCATTATACACAATTTACATATTCAAACATTCTCTACAAACCTTAGTCTAGCATGTTTTTATTACAAATTCAGATCAAGGGAATAACCTTTAACTTCAGAGACAAATGAGACAAATTTACAAGTGCATGTCTGCTGTTTTCTTGTGTTTTATAAATCCCTGCAGACCCGAACACTTTTGCTATAACGCCACTCAGAACAATATACATATATTACTACTTGTTTGTAGTGCTTCGGTAATGAGTCCCCTTTGTATTAGATAACCTATATAATTCAGCATCTAGGCCCTCTGTAACGTCAATTATCTCCTCATAGCTAAATGTACATTCCATTAAAACAAGATTTACAGCCTTTATAATACTTCTTAGGATTGAACGTGGAGATTTTGTGGATTTAAAGAAGCAGAGAAGGGAGTTAGCATTTGTTAGAGAAGCAATGAATTAAAACAAAAATGCTATTTCATTTACTAACTATGAATAGGCACCTAATACCCTTAAGAAATAGTTGTAGTAAAATAGACAGAAGTACTCTGGGGAAAAAAAAAAAAAGGAAAATTTGTTTTCACCCTTTGGCTTTTTTTATTGTTTCCTAATTTATTCTTTATTTTTCCATTATACGACATGGACAATTTCTTTTATGTATCCTTTAAGTTCCTATTCAGATTACTGAGAATTCTTGCTTGTAAGATGAGAATATGTCACCTTAGGAAAGTCTGTGGGGGAAAAAAAATAAAATCCCAGCACTTGCCAGTTTTCAAACAAAACTACTTACAGGAAACTGATTTAAAGGGAAGCTGCTGGCATATTTCATATGTTGTAGAAAAGACTGACATTATTTCAAATGCATTAGAATACTTTATGCAAAGAAAAGGCCTAAAAGTGTCCTTGAGCAGTACAAGCGTTTTTCATGAATGCTTTAAATGGGATCCTATATATTAAACCACCACCAATGGGTAGTCCTATGGTCTTTTCATCTCATGACTTAGTACTTCCTCCCTATGCCCCCAGTCCCCCCTTATTACATTCCCCATTCTCACTGATTTTTTTCCCCATTTTATACAGCAGGTTTGTAAAGCGTCCTCGCAATCTGCTGGTTGATGTCTTAGGTTCAGAGAATCTAACTAAAAGACAAAAAACTGTTTAGATGCTAAAGGTGGAGTCATTTGAAACTGTTGTATCACAAAGGGCTAATTTAAAAGTTAACTCATTCACTATTGATCTTTTAATATCGATTTTCCTGTTTGCTCCTTACTTTTCACACTTCTCCCTTTCTCTGCTTTATAAATTGCCTTTGTATTTTAGAATTTAGCACCAATTAGTAGAAGGTGTTCAGAGATGACAAACATGTTTTTTATCTTCCTTTTTAATAGCACTTCTGGGTCAAAATCCCTGTGTCGTGAGTTCCATTTTTGGTGTGCAATTTCCTTTCTTTTTCTGCACTAAGTAGAAGCACTTCTTACACTTCTGTAGGCTGAACATTAACTTCCAGTAAGCCGCAAGCTCTTTTAAGGAATAAGAGATTTGACATCCAGAAGGAAGTTGCCCAAAATGACTATTGACATTTTATACTTAAAAATATAATATTGCCATTTTGTAATGCACTTAGAAATTAAACTGAGCTGTGCATTTGGCTCATTTATGTGAATCTGGCAGTACAGATCTGAGGTATGATTAAGTCTTACAGAAAAATGAGACTATTGAACACAAGCTGCATCTTCAGCCAAAGGTCGCCTGTGTCCATTAAGAAGCAGGAAGCATCTGTTTGTGTTATGCATGGCTGTAGTCTGCCTGCAGTCTCCTTCTTTTTTTCTGAGTATAAATGCCAGAGAGGACATATAAAATGCTTCTGGGGAAAGTTTAATTGAAAAAAAAAAAAAGAGGCAAAACCACAAAAAAACTGCCACAACTTGGTATACTCATGTAAGCCTAGTTAAGATCCCCGTGTTAACCTGGTATAGCTTATCTAAAAAAATTCAAAACCTGGAATGGTCGTCATCAGGGCTACTTTGAAATCATAGTACAGTAATTCAAATCCGAGTTTGGCTAAGAGTATGATTTTAAGGTATTATGAAAGGATTGACTTTAGACACGCAGCATGACGGTCTGAGTTCTCGACTATGTGGCTGGTAATTAATCTTTTTGGTTTTTGACTCACATGATAAAATAGTTGATTTGACATGAAAAATATTATTACAGGAATGATAAACAGACAATCCTGCCTAATAGAAAAGGAACATCGCTGAAAAGCCCAAATGGCTTCATAAAAAAAATAAGCTCCCAAGAATGGGGCAGCATTTAATCTACCAAAGACAGAATTTGGGAGTTGGCTTTAGCACAGAAAGAATTAATAGTACATGACTAATGGTAGTGTAATATAAATATATTTTAATATTGGTGTTAGGCAGTGTTATTGTAGACCTTTTTCAACAGGTAGAAAATGCTCTCAGGAAAATTCACATTGCTAATTAAAATCAGTGCTGGGAGTGAGAGGGTCTTGTGGGGTTTGTAGGTTCTCTTGGCATAAAGCTTGTTGCATAATATCTGTAGAGCGCTTTCATTCTCACTAGTCAAGGTAGACACAGCATGGGGAAGGCGGTAAAACACACAAGCAGTGTGTGGGAGAAGAATATTGCATGAAGTCATGATTTTTCTTCTGTTTGAAGATGGCACTGGAGGAGATAGGCTATTCAAGGCAAGGTAGAAAAAGAGCACGGGGTCTAGAATGGGAGGAAACAAGCAGTCTGTTCCTGAGAAGTAATACTTGATTACTTCTTCTTTCTTCAGACACCCTTATTTTTCCATCCATCCATCTCTTGAAAACATTTAATTTTTGTTTCCCTGTCACATTCCTTTCACTGACCTCATCCTGAGTTTCCCCATTTCCAGACAATGACAGGCTCAGTGGCCCCTCATACTTCAGCACCTAAACCTTCATCTCCTTCACAGAGATGCACTTCAGGTCAGCTGAGCTTTACAAGAGAGTGGCTGTTTGTCTGAGTGGAGAATTGGAGGTGCCTAGGTTGTGAGACTGCAGGCGTCTTGCTAAGTCATAAAATACCAACTTTAGTTGCCAGTTGATGCTAACTTTACAAACTGTTGGTGATAGTCCCTGTCACCCTCAGCAGCATGTGCTGCAAGACTCTATTGAGCTCTTTCTTTAAACAAGGCAGTGTAGGGATGGATGCACTCTTAGCTCTGGGGATAGGAGAGGAGTTGCATTGCTTTACATCTTCAGTTCATGTTGCCATCAAAACAAAATTAAAATGAAGAGAGGTAGAAAAAGAAATGGTTCCCTTGAGTCTGGTGTTTACAACTAGTGACTGGCATTGGACTGACAGTGGTGATTCTCAATCCTCACCCAGGCTTGGACCCTACTTAGCATTTCCGTCTTCTTTACTGAGACTGTCAGTACCTCTGAAATGGAGGTAGGAGCACTTCCAGACAACCTGGGGAGTGCAGGGAGGGTAAAACTCTTGATATTGGGTGTGCTCAGCATATGCTTATTCAATCATAAACACATGTAAGTAAATGTTCTTGCTAACTTGGACAATTTAGAGTGGTAATATGGCTTATAAAACCTTTTCAGCAGAAATACCTATGTTAGAGATATTTTTGTGTACCTAATCAAGCAATGGGTATGAATCAAGTGTATTTCACACTGCAGATCCACTCTGCAGACACCTGGAAAATATTTGGCCCTTGTCTAGGTGACCTGTCAAACCACATATAACCATATATTTCCTTCCTTATGAAACATTAAATCTTTCCAGTATTTAATGCCCTTCTCTTTAATGTCAGCTGGTCTTATAAGGAGACTTGTTAAACTACTGCTCTCAATTATGGCATTTTAATTTAATAATAATTCAATTAAAGGTGTGTTTTTTTATGGAGCATCCACACTACCTTTTTGGCATTATTAGAGTAACCATCATAATAACAAGGAGTAATTATTTAAATGTTCATTAAAAATGAAGTGGTGGTGAAGAGAGTAACGGTGGGGAAAGATTGTAAGAACTTGATACATGTCTGTTCCTGAGTGCTGCAATAAAAGGTGTCCTTTCTTTAGAGCTTATAAGTTTCTGCTTTTCCTGAACTTCTAAAGGTGCAGTAAAGCAGCATTAAAATTCTTTAACATTTTTATTGCTGCTGTTGTAACTTTGTAAATGGGACCAGAAATGTTATCTGGAAAGCACTGCTAGAGGTATGGCAGTGGTTAAGTGGACCTGACTGCAGGTCCTCACTGCAGTCCTGGCAAGGACTTTGGGTGGGTGATTAAAAAGAAAGGGAGTTTGTTCTCTCGTGCAGCTAATGGAATTATTCAAGCATGCTGAGAGGAGGATTCATAAGGCACTGGATGTCACTGTAGCCCAGCAGAAAATAATGAATTCTAAACTGTTCTTATCATACACTGATTATTGTTTGGTAGTATCCAGAATAACTGAGGATATTTTGAGGGAAATTTATCTCCAGGGCAAAGGTGCTCAGTGTTCAGGGTATATAGAAAGTCATGTACCCACTGGGCAAGGAAGATCTGCGTATCACTAAGTGATACAAGTCAGACTGCAGAGGACTGATAAGTCAGGGGGTTTAGGCTTCCTGGTGCAGTGGAATGAATGCCCACAGGCCCAGGCAACTCTTGCTCTGGGCTGGGCAAACTGACCTGTCTTTATTCACTGCCCTCCATAAGGGCAGAATTTGAGAGGCATGTTCTGAATTTAGCTTTGTTGTGTGCTGTTTGTGAAAGAGAAAGAAGCTCATTATTGCTTTGACATTTTGAACGGATCATAATCTGTCATGCAGTAACGAAGGGAACACATTTTAATATTTCTGGAAAAGACCATCTTTTGTCATAGTACTCAGAAAAGGCAAGGGTGTTCAACAAGTTCATAGTTTATAATTACCTGCTTAGGGAGAAGATACTGGAGAGATTTTTAATCTACCGAGTAGAAACATAAAAAGATCTAATGATTGGCAGTTGAATTCAGCAATTTAAGTTGGAAAGAAAAAAAGATTTTTAATGCTGAAAATAGTCAACCATTGCCACAGACTGCTCGGATACTTAGTGAATTCTCTCTCACTTGGCATTTCCAATTCAGGTTGGGAGATGTGTGTTTTAAAAGACATAAAGTGGTTCAATTGAAAATCTCTGGGCTGGATATCTGTACATGAGGTGCAGACTCAATAGTTTCCTATGTTTTTCATGTGTGTGTAGGTAGGACAAAATATAATAATCTTAAATTACAGGAAGAAAGATTTAAATTAGGCGTTTGGGGAACCTTCCTGATAGTGAAGGAGAAAAAGAATGAGGTAAACTTTGGAAAGGTTGTAAACTCTCCATCAGGGGGGCCTTTGAAGTATCTGACATGGATATCAACAGATGCGTAGATATGGATGTCCTTTGGGTCAGGAATCAGACAAGGGCAACCCTTAAGGTTTATCCCAGTCCTCTCTTTCTTTAATCTCATAATCCTTCCTAGCTTACAAAACAATATTTCTGAACCTATACACCTGTATTTCAGTAGGATCCAGGTCTACAAACCTGTTGCATGCCTGAACTCCAGTGACAGTATTTGTTTGGCTTTAGAGCAACATTGAAGCTACTATTGACTGCCCAAGACTCATAGCCTGGGTGTGGCATCTCAGTACATATACCATATTTATCAACTAATGTAAAGATAAAAAGTTATATTTGAGCCATCAGCCCTGAAAGTCATGCCTAGTTACAAAGTGTAGGGTTGAATCCATCTGCAATTCATTGAACAGTATTAATGAAGTCTTGGCTTGTGCTTAACTCTAAACACATTAATAATTTCATCACTATCCGACACAGCACTTCAGCCTGTGCTTAAGTTCCACTGATGTTGATTACTCACATGCTCAAAGTCAAGCACATGCTGAAGTGATAAAGACTGCATGTGGCAAAACCTATATAGCTAGCTGTCATAAAGTGGGTATTTAGCCAGACTTCAGTGCAGGTGGCAAGGGATTAAGATAGCCATATATCAAAAGTAGCCTCATAACAAAGTTTTATAGTGTAGGTGCACTGCATTATTAAATATAAGGATCATTCTTGAGCAATATGTGGCTGTTTCTGGGCATGTTTAAAATATTTAGCAAGTTTTTGAATATAAAAATGTTCGGAGTGGATCTTCAAAGACTTTTTGACATTGTTCTGTTCTTAAAAGTGAGCATCTACACTGCTACTTCTAGGCAAGATACCATGAAGTGATAATATGGAAATGAACATTTTATTTTATATATATATATATATATATATATATATATTTTCAATGGGGAGTCTGGGTAGAGTCTTTGAGGGTTGTGAAAATTAAAGTGTAGATACACACAGGCATGCACACATGAACACTTGTGAAGCAGTCAGAGATTTAGTAGCTAGATAGCCTACAGTCAATTTTGCCATCAGGTCAGGGTCTCTGGAGGAGGAGTTAAAGAGCATAAAAGCTAAACAAAACAAAAAGGAAAACTGTTTTATGACTGCTAGCTTGTAAACCTTAGATCACTAATAGCACTAATTTGCTCTGGTCAAAAGAAACTGAAAAGGAGGGGGATTTACTTTCCCCAATTGAATATCACAGAGAAGAAGTTTTGGAGGACGAAACAAGACATCTCAGTTCCATGTAACAAGTAGTAGCAAGCATCCAGCCAGCTGCCATTTTGAGGGTAATTTTTTTAATCAGCCATTTCAGTTTTAGATTGGCCTTGATCCTCAGTCTGCTCAGGAATTTTTCTCCTTATGTATGGGCTGAAGTAAACGTGTTGCTGTTGTTGCCGTCGTTGTCTAACATGCAGCTTTCTTCATCCTGTCAGCTCTTGAGCTAAGCAAGGGGAATGCATGCATATACACACTCTCACACTTAATTTTTTTAAAGAGAAAACCCCACAAAAAAAAAAAGAATGAAGAAAGAATTCATGCTGTGACTTTAAAAATGAAAGAATTGAACAGCTGTGGGTAATAAATCGATTAATTAGAGTGGATAAAATGAAGGTGAAGGGTGCAGAACACTCCTTAATTTGAAGATATATGACCTTGTAAGATGCTGCACTTCATTTGCTATTATATCACACTTTGTAAGGGGCTTTATTAAAATCTATTCTAGGGTGAGCTGAGGTAAAACATACTGTTAAAAAAAGCTTTTGACAGAGTATGTTATATACTTTAGTCTGCTTCAGTGATTTCTGTCACTTTTTATACTACACATGTTGCTCTGCAAGAAAATAAAAGGTCTAGACATTTTCATCATATTTCTGTAAGAAACAGAAATTTAAATATTTGAAGTAATAATGGGAGCATTTACTGTTGCTTTGGCTGCAGAGCTGACATAAAACTCCCTAACTGCCTCAGTGCTGAGAAGATTTTTAAGGGATAATGTATCAGTTCCTTTCTGTGTTTGTATGTGGCTTTCATTAATGTCAATAGCAGTTACTGGCACTTTTTCCAAGCTGAGTGCAGTTCCCAAACTTGTGTTTTTTTTCCAAGAGCAGTTGTTAGAGATTAATCAAAGCAACTGGGTCTGTCCCGTACAATGCAGCGTGCAGGGTCGGGGCACAGAGGCCATGTCAAAGAGGCAGAAACGCCCAATGTGTTGTGTGCATCTTTTCTCGGATGTAGAGAGGCAGCTTCTCTGAAATCAGGGTCTGAAGCTGCTATCCACAGCAGTAGCCTTCCTAAATCAATAGGAGTGTGAGGAGCTGTGCCACATTTATCACCTACCTTTGTAAATAAGTCTCAATCTGATAGATGCTTTTTCCTTTACGCTTTTATGGATGTACATTGGGTGATAAGATTAAATAGACTGACAGGCTGATAGGTAGGCAGATAATCCTCTAGCCTCGTTGTCTAAGGTTTTGTAGGTTTTGTTAGCAGTAGCCGTTCGTGCAGCTGCCAGAAGAGGGGAATTCAGTTAGCAGCAATCCTGCTTCGCCTGGTGTGCTTGAGTTTAATTTTTTTCTCTTTTTTTTTTTTTTTTGACTGCTATGAGTCATTCCCCTTTACAAAGGTATTTTTGATAATACAGCTCTGTTCACTTTATAAACTCGTTCTCAAGCTCAAGCATTGGGCTTTTGTAAATTGCAAACCTCTCCATCTAGAAAAGGGGTCATGTAGTAAAGCTTTGGATCTGCGAAGGGGCTGGGATAGGGCTTCATCTCGGTTGCTGTGCACATATGGATCAGGTGGGAAGCTTGGTTCAGGCTTTGAACTTTCAGGAAGTTTAGTGCCTTTAGGTGCAGTGGGGCCATTGCTAGCCAAAATATGTGCTTTCATAAACAAACAAACCAGAAATTAATTTCAGATATTCTGAAATGGGTAGTTGTTTTTCAGGAAACCTTCCCTCATTTAAAAAGCAACAACAACAAAACAAATCCTAGATCATGATTTTTAAGTTGACACATATTTATGAGTTTATCAGAGTTTTGCAGAAGCATTGGAAAAAAAGGAGAGAGGGAAAAGTGCTTTTTCAAGATAGCACATAGTTTATGTTTTACTCAGGACTGGAATTTTCTAGCTAGCAAAATTATGACTGTAGTGCGGACTTGTCCGCACCTGTCCTTTGTGTAAAGCTGAATCAAGGTTAAACGAATGCTTTCCATCTTTATGCAGTTGTTCAAAAAGGCTAGAAAGGCAAACAGAACAATGTTTTTGGCTCCGGTGATCATTTCTGCATTGGAGGGCAGGCTCAGGCTCAGAAATTCTTGGGACCCAGTTCAAGCATGGCCCGATGTTTGTTACTGTTAAATGCAACTGTGCTGTTGGCTTTGATTACCGGATGTTTCATTTGAGTGGCTCCTTGGTGTTTTGGCAAAAAGAATGTCAAAGTGGTTTATGCAAGGGTATGTTTTCCAAGCTCCTGTTGACTTGAATAGAACTTATGCTGCTAAATACCTACGTAGTATTTTAAAAATGGAAGTGCTGGCATGACTGAAGCATGTATAAATTAATTTTAGCAAGATCTCAGGGGACTGCTGCATGAAGTATATAAAAATATAAAATGACAGAGTGAGAATGACACTGAAGCTCCTTGCAGGTGCCTTGTAAAACCTACCGCACTGCATTTTCCTTGGTTTTTGTCTGTAGTAATGAATCTTTTGAAACAAAATCCTTTTTGTGGAATAAACATGTGAAAGGATGTGGATCCTTCTGCGTCATAAAGGACAGTTTTATTTGCAAGTTAGAGGATATAAACTTTATTAGAACCGATGTGTATGTGTGATATTTGTCATACATGTTAAGTGAATAAGTGTGGTGAGTAAATGTACTGTTCAACAATTTATATCAGTCAATACATTGCAATTAAGTCCTTCTTTCAGAAATGCCAAGGAGGAAATGTGTTAGAAAAATAAAGTGTGTGCCAACTGTATTTAAATGTTCTCTGCTGTATTATTTTTTGAGCGTTCTTTCTCTTTTTCTTTTATAGGTAAAGATGAGCCTTCAAGCTATATTTGCACAACATGCAAGCAGCCTTTTAATAGCGCTTGGTTCTTGCTTCAGCATGCCCAGAACACACATGGATTCCGCATCTACCTGGAAACAAGCCCTTCAAACAGTTCCCTTACTCCACGCATCACCATCCCTCCTCCTCTGGGACCGGAGACTGTTGCACAGTCCCCACTGATGAATTTCCTTGGAGACAACAACCCTTTCAATCTTTTGCGAATGACAGGACCCATCTTGCGTGAACACCCTGGCTTTGGTGAGGGTCGGCTCCCAAACACGCCTCCGCTGTTCAGCCCACCACCTCGTCATCATCTGGATCCACATCGCCTTAGTGCCGAAGAAATGGGGTTAGTTGCCCAGCATCCCAGTGCCTTTGACAGAGTTATGCGTTTAAACCCCATGGCAATTGAGTCCCCAGCGATGGATTTCTCCAGAAGGCTTCGAGAACTGGCAGGAAACAGTTCCACCCCTCCGCCAGTCTCACCCAGTCGCACCAACCCTATGCATCGCCTGTTGAATCCTTTTCAGCCAAGTCCTAAATCACCTTTTTTGAGCACCCCGCCACTGCCTCCCATGCCCCCCAGCAGCACTACGCCCCCCCAGCCTCAGGCCAAGAGCAAGTCCTGTGAATTTTGTGGGAAAACATTCAAGTTCCAGAGTAACCTTATTGTGCACCGTCGCAGTCACACAGGAGAAAAGCCCTACAAGTGTCAGCTCTGTGACCATGCTTGCTCCCAGGCCAGCAAGCTAAAACGTCACATGAAAACACATATGCATAAAGCTGGCTCCATGACAGGCAGGTCAGATGATGGACTGTCCACCACTAGTTCCCCTGAGCCAGGCACAAGCGAGCTCACTGGAGAAGGACTGAAATCCAGTGAGGCAGATTTCAGGAATGAGAGCGATCCTTCCCTGGGCCATGACAATGAAGAAGAGGAAGAGGAGGAGGAAGAGGAAGAGGAGCTTGAAAACGAGAGCCGGCCTGAGTCAAGCTTCAGTATGGACTCAGAGCTGAGTCGTAACCGAGAAAATGGCTCCAAGTCTCTGCCAGACGAGAAATCCCTTGTGTTAGGAAAAGTAATCGAGAATGTAAGTCTAGGTGCCATCCAGCAATACAATGACATGCTAGCTGAAAAACAGAAGAGGAGTAGCTTCATGAAAAGGTCTTCTGACCAGCGAGATTTGTGTCCTCGAGACCTCTGTCAGAGAGATCCAGCTGACGAAGACTCAGTGGTAGGAGAGCTAGACCGCACTGAGGAAGGGACGGTCAATGGAAGAAACTTTGGCCCAGGTGAGCCCTTCCCAAACTTGTTCCCCCGCAAGCCAACGCCTATCACAAGCCCTAGTTTAAACAATTCCTCTAAAAGAATAAAGGTAGAGAAAGATTTGGACTTGCCACCAGCAACAATAATACCTTCTGAAAACGTTTACTCCCAGTGGCTGGTAGGATATGCAGCATCACGGCACTTCATGAAGGATCCATTCCTTGGATTCACAGACTCCCGACAATCCCCCTTCGCAACCTCCTCTGAACATTCATCAGAGAACGGGAGCCTGCGTTTCTCCACCCCGCCGGGGGACATGCTGGATGGGGGGCTCTCAGGGCGCAGCGGCACAGCGAGTGGAGGCAGCACCCCCCACATCAGTGGTCCCGGCCCCGGTCGACCCAGTTCGAAGGAAGGGCGCAGGAGCGATACATGTGAGTACTGTGGCAAGGTCTTTAAGAACTGCAGCAATTTGACGGTGCACCGTCGGAGCCACACTGGAGAGCGGCCTTACAAATGCGAGCTCTGCAACTATGCATGTGCCCAGAGCAGTAAGCTGACGCGCCATATGAAAACGCATGGCCAGATAGGGAAGGAGGTCTACCGCTGCGACATTTGCCAGATGCCCTTCAGTGTTTACAGCACCCTGGAGAAACACATGAAAAAGTGGCATGGAGAACATTTGCTGACAAATGACGTCAAAATTGAGCAGGCAGAAAGAAGCTAAGGGCCCTCCCCACCCCCCGCTAGGTTAAATTTCAGGGGTCTAGGTAACATTTTATTTGTACAGTTTAACTATTGCCAACTGAGAAAAGATGACCTAACTTGCCTCCGTAAACATAACTTAGCATAAATATGGTAGGTGCCAGACTTTGGCACTTAAATATAACCTGTGTCTACAAAGTTCTATTAAACCCGAGGGTTGATTAAGGCAGTAAAAATTGTGGAGCCTTTTAACTGTGCAATAATTTCTGTATTTATTGGGTTTTTGTAATTTTTTGGCATGTGCAGGTACTTTTTTTTATTCTGTTTAAATTTCTTTAAAAATTTTGTTGGGTATCCCTTTTTAATTTTACCCAGTCGTAGCCTGAGATTACTTGCATTGTAGAGGAGAAACATATCTTTTAAAATTCTAATTTTTGGGCCGCTGCTTTGTTGAAATTTAAGCTAAGCATGTGTAATTTCTTGTGAAGAAGCCAATATTTGAACAGAAATACTCTTTTTCCTTTTTTTTTCTTTTTTTTTTCTTTTCCTTTCGTCTTTTTGAATAACCTTAAGGATTAGGGATTACAAAATTGTACAGCGGATAACAATCTTAAAATTAGCACTTTCTTTTGGAATTGGATCAAATATGCAGCACTGACAATGTCGCTGACGATAGAGGCCTTTTCTAGATGGATTTAATCACAAAACTTGTGGCAATGAATAAGGCATAGGTGCAGAAGGCAGCTACATAGAAAATTCAGAAACATTCATAGTTGTGTGTTACTATCAGAAGGTGTCTTCTTGCTCTTAAAAGCTGTGGCAATATAATGGTGCCATTTCGTCACTTTTTGGGTTTCTTCCCACCATCTTCCCTTCCTGCTACTCTTCCCTGAGACAGTAGAAGTATCCCAAGTATCATATATTTTCAAACTTTGCAGAAGCCAAATGCCACCTATTTTCTTTTTAAATGAGAAAATCATAAATTTGCGTTCTGGACATCTACTTTAGTCCATATTTGCTGTAGTAGTTAAACTAATTACTGAAGGATGGGAAAGAGTGAATTTTGCAATGCAAACCCTCAACTCATCGGCATTTGGTTTATGAATAGAAATATTAGAACTATCTTATATGATGTGCAATGATGTTATTATAAAGAAGGGAAAAATAAATTCTAGCTGCTTTAGCTGTCTTAGCAAGAATCAGCTCCTACTGAAGTTGGTAAGAGTTTTCCCCTTGACTTAATTAGGACTAGAATTGCATTCAGATAAAAGCATTAAAACAGAAAAAAGTAAAGAAAAATGCACCTGCTCTACTTTCAAATTCCAAATTTTTTAAAGCCTTTTACAACTAATACTAGCCAACAGTGAACAATTATGGTTAGATATTTTAATTATGTTGACCCGCACTTTAAAGTTTTGTTTGTGGTTAAGAGAAAAATGGCTTCTCAACAAGAAATTACATCATATTCTTCTATTTGGCCCAAAGGTGGGTTAAACTGTAAGGGAACAGCTGAGATTAAGTGTCAGTGTTGCTAAGCATGGCATTCACAATACTGGCACTATAAAAAATAAATAAAAATAATTTATTGGACAGTTTTTCTACTGCCATTCAATTTGACGTGAGTGCCTTGAAAACTGATCTTCCTATTTGAGTCTCTTGAGACAAATGCAAAACGTTTTTGTGAAATGGAAAGACTTTAAAAAAAAGTAAAACAAGAAAAGTACATTCTTTAGAAAAAAAGAGCCACATTTACTTAAAAGAAAAATAAAAAAATTACTGGTTGAAGATAGTGGACATGAATATGCCATAAGACCCAATCAAATGAAGATGTATACCCAGCACAACTTCGGACATCCATTAGCTGAATTATTCTCAGCCTTTTTTTTTTTTCAGGACAACGCTGCTTAGGAAATGGAATGGAAATGAGTTACTGCTGAATTAAAACTCAAATGACACAAATTACAAGCTGTTATCATTGAGAAAAAACAATTCAGGAACAACGGCTAATTTTTTTTAAAAGTTAAATTTAGTGCACTCTGTCTTAAAATACGTTTACAGTATTGAATACATACAAGGGTAAAAAAGAAATTGTGTGTATGTGTGTTTGAGCAATCTTTTTTTTTTTCAAAGTTTGCTTAATAGGTTATTAAAAAAATAATGCCATAATGGCCATGTGTATATTGTTTTCTTTTGGTGACGGGGTTTTAGTATATATTATATATATTAAAATTTCTTGATTACTGTAAAAGTGGACCAGTATTTGTAACAATGGAGAATGCCTGGGCATTTTACAAAACCAGAAAGAAAAAAAAAAAAAAACCCTTCTTTTTTCCTTGAAAATGTTGCAGTAAAATTTAAATGGTGGGTCTATAAATTTGTTCTTGTCACTGTAACTGTAAAGTCTTGAGTTTTAGTAAATTTTTTTCTGCCTTGGGTGTTGAATTTTTATTTCAAAAATTGTATAGAATCTTGTATTTGGGGATTAAAAGGTAATTGCTACACCCTGTAGAAAAAGTACGTAGAAAAAAGTGCTTAATATTGTTATTGCTTTGCAGAAAAAAAAAAAATCACGTTTCTGACCTGTACCTATTTTTCTCTTTTTTTCTCCCCTTCCCCCCTTTTCTTCCCCTTCTGGAATGGATATTGATATTGGTTGATTCATATGATGTAGGCACTTGCTGTATTTTTACTGAAGCTTGTAATTTTTTAACTGTACGCTTGTCCTTTTAAAGGGGTTTAATGTACCTTTTTGTTAGTGAATTTGGAAATAAAAATAAAAACAAACAAACAGGCTGCCATAATATATTTTTTTAATTTGGCAGGATAAAATATTGCAAAAATAAAAAAAAAAATTTGTATGTGAAGTCCTTATTGTACAGGAAAAAAAGGGGGTTGTTTGACGACCTTTGAGTAAAAGAAACAAAACAAAATAATTAAGTGCTTTTTTATTTTTAATTTTATGTTGTTGTTGTTCATGAATAATTTTAGTTGTATATATTTTTTTTGTCAGAAATGGCCTACAAAAAAGTGCTGTTCCCACAGGGCTCTAAATAACTTCAAAGTTGCCTGGACCCCTTGCATCAAGGTTTTACAGGTATGGTTGAACCAGGCTGGATGGTTATTGCCTATTTGTGTGAAATGAAATTCCATTCCATACTGGTGTCTGGGGTGACATCCCACAGCTTCCCCACTGATTTGAGAGAGAGAGAGGAGTTTTTGTCCCCCCCCTTCCAAACAAGAAGATGTCCAACACATCTTCCCTCTCCTGGCCACCTGACACTCACTGCTGCCCACAACCTGCCACTGCCCTCTGAAAGAAAGTTGTTTTATAGCAAAAAGTGAGAGCTGTTGCATCCACTTTGACAGAAAATGGTAAAAAATTCTGCTGTTGGTACAGCTGTAGCTGGGTTGAAGTAAAATTAGTCCAGGCACAGCCGTCCTCTTCCCTGTCAGAACAGGACCTACTCCGTGTACAGGTCTTGCCAGTCCATGTTATTAGCTGCTTTGCTGCTGTTCACTCCTTATTGTACATTCCATAAATTTCTGAATGTTTGAGGGACTGGGATGAAATCCTGTGCCTTTTGATTTTTCTCTTCTTTGCAGTTCTTTCTCTCTCTCTCTCTCTCTCATGCTCTCTTCCCTTTTGGGTCGAGGGGAAGACAGGTGGCAGAAGAGGCAGTGATGCTCTAGTGAAGGGGAGAAGGAGAAAATGCTCACCGCTCTTGCAGGAAGTGACGGTAAAACAAAAAACAAAAGCAATGACAAAAAATATTGCCATGCCATGAGATTTTTCTTCTGCTTTAATCTTTGCAGAACTGTTGAAGCAATTGGAGGAGCATGGGTGTAACATCAGGGAGAATTTGATCCAGCTACCTAACAGATAGATATATGTCTTCCTGGCTTGAGCAGCATACCCTTAAGACTTCTGGACAAATTCTGGTTCTCAATTAAACTGATATAAATCAGGAATTATTCATTACTCTTAGTCCTAGGTTACTCCAGCATAGCTGAGGCTGGAATGTGGTCCCTTAAAGATGTATTTTCACTTTTTGGTGAAAATTCAGATCTCTGGCATTCATGTAAATCCAGTCACGTCACAGAACTCAGCAGAATCCCTTGGACATGCATCAGTATAATAAAGATCAGAAGTTAACTGTGTATTTTCAAGCCACAATTAGTTGATTTAAGAAAGAATTTAATCTTTCATTTTAGTGTAAGTTGCTTAGGAGTTCCAGTCTCCCTGTTGTTTTCAATTATCCAGGATGGCTAACACCAGCAGTTGTCTACTTTTGTGACTTAGATCACTGAAACTAATAATAAGTCACCCAAAAGCACAAGGGTTGTGTTTATGCAGACTGTAGTGATAATGAAATGGCCCTCCTTTTCTTCTTGCTTAGAACTGTAGTTTACTAGGTCATAAGCACAATATAACACAGACATAAACAGCTAGAAAGCTGCTGTAGTTCTTTTCAAAATGTAAATGGGTTTAATTATTATTTTAAGGTTGAATTTCCTACTTTCATTTTGTCTAGTCCTGTTGCCTTTGAAGTCCAGAGCAAAACTCCAGTCAACTGTCTTGGCAACAGAACAGGTCCAAAAACCTGGTTTTAGAAAAAAAAAACTCAGTTTTTAAGGAAAGGGTCAAAAAATCAGCATTTCATCCCAGTCCTATGTAAAAGACAGTCCAAGGTTTTGTTTATCACAGGCAAACTCATTTTTATGGTGCTCTTTGTATTTTAGAACTGCAAAGCAAAGTAACATTGATTTAAGTTGTTTGCATTTGTACCGGCAAGGCAAAATATTTTTATTACCTTTTTCTATTACTTATTGTATGAGCTTTTGTTGTTTACTTGGAGGTTTTGTCTTTTACTACAAGTTTGGAACTATTTATTATTGCTTGGTATTTGTGCTCTGTTTAAAAAACGAGAGCACTTTTTTTTTTTATTATGGATAAAATGTTGAGATGGCTGGAGGTCATTTCAATATGGCTTAGTGAAATATTTATTGTTCCTTTTATTCTCTGTACAAGATTTTTGGCCTCTTTTTTTCCCTTATTGTCACAATGTTGAGTTCAGCATGTGTCTACCATTTCATTTGTACGCTCGTTCAAAACAACGTTTGTTCCAGTTTCAAGTTATAAAAATAAATTGGACATTTGACTTGATCTCCAAATCTTGTCTTTCCTGTTTTTTTGAAATTGAGGGGTGGGAAGGGGAGAAAAGAGAGGATTGAGTAGGTGAAGCTTCAGTACAGGTGATAGAGCTCATGCTGTATTTTCTGTCAGTTCTCATGGGGTCAGTCAGGAGAGAATTCTTGTCTGAGGAGGACATAGGTACACCTGTGTGATGCTGAGCAGATGCTCAAGTCCTGCTTACACCCCTTGGACTTAAATAATAATAATAATGTTAAGTCTTTCCTGAGTAGGGCTCTTGAGAGAAAATAGTAGAATAATGCTTGAGACAGTCAAACTTTTCATATGAAGTGATGTTACATTTGGGACAACTAGTGCAATTTTCTGGAGACAGTGAGAAGAGCTTTGCTCTTGTGTTTCTTTCCATCCCATAAACTTAATTCTGTTCTGTGTGCACCTAAGTTTGTTAGTGTGTTTTACTTCTTGGATGCCAGCATAAATAGGGAAAACACCTGTTTAACCGGGAACTGAATTTGGTTATGATTATTTGGTATTATTATGTGAGAAGCGCCAAAAGGTAACTGCAGCTAAACATTTGCTCCTTCTCCTCAGCTAGGGACAATGGCATGCACAGTTAAAGGCAGAATTTCGCACAATTTGCAGTTTGAGGATAAAAGTTGAGAGCTCACTATCCTGATGCTCTTTGTCAAGCCAACCTGTTACCAAATGTATGGAACTCTTAAATGAGAGAATTGTTATTGAAACCATTATTGGAAAGCTCAGGAAAGATTTTGAGTGTCAGAGACCAGATTCTGATTTCCTGGAGGCCCTGGGCCAACAAACCATGTAACAGGCTTGTGATTCAAAGCAGGTGGGTAATTGAAATCCATTTCAAAGGGACTGCTCCTGGACTTTAAAGTACTTGGCTCAACTCAGAAGTCAGGAGGGGAAGCTAAGTGGTTTGTGCTACACAAGAGCTCTTACAGATGGTCCCTTCCTGATCTCAGACTCCCTGAATCTACAACCTAAATTTAGCTATGTTTAAGTGCTTTGCTGGATCAAGGCTTTGAAAGGTTGCACTCATGAAAAACTGGTGAAAATGAAATCAGAACCTGACACTGACAATTATATTGGTCAATAGTTCATGGTGTAATTCCCAAAATGCCACATTTGTTTTGAATACCTTCTGCAGTGATCTGTAAAAGCTGTTACGTTTAACTTCTAAATTTTGTACAGTTTGCATTTGAAGGGGGTGCTTTTGACACCCCATAAACATGACTTCTCTCTAGTGAATCTTTACACTGCTCTGTCCTTTTGTCAGCTTTTAAAGGCATTGCAGGCCTTGCAGATGTTGATGTGGTGTTGGAAGATTTAGCAGCAGTAGCTGCTGCTGTGGATCCTGGCCTGTGGCTGTGAGGGTTTGGAAGCACAAGGGCACTTCCTGTCCACTGATCTGCTATGGTAGGTATAGTTAGGTATCTGCTTATCAAGGAGAAGCATGGACCTCCTGGAAGTAGTAATGCCTTAACTCATCACTATTGGATCTGCTAGCACTTGTCTGTCAGAGCCCTGATTACTCACACAAGTTGGCATGAGGGAAAAAGCAGGATTAGACCCTTTTGACAGAGTAAATGTGAGAAATCACACTAGGCTTCAAACAGCTAAATACAAATTAATTTCTTAGCAGCACCCTCTGGTTGGATACTCCTGTTTTGCACATGCTTCTGTAATACAAGGACTCTATTGTAATCAGTAAAGGAAAAAGGTTCAGAAAAATCTTTGCTAAATCCAAATGAAACCAATGAAGTTCAAACTTTAGTACGAAAAAAGAGGAATTTAAATCAGCATTGTAATTATTATAATGAAGAAATATGTTCAAAAGGTGATTTAATTTCTCAAGGGCTTCATTCCTCACACTGATTCTACACCATAATTCTTTGGATTCAACAGATTTACTCTGGATTTACATAAGAATTCCGTGGATTGAATCTAGCTTAATGGTTTTACATACAAAAAATTAAAATAAATTATAAGAACACAGAATATCGCTGGCCATTGAACTCTAACTCATAACTGAGATGTTTTCGCCAGAAAGTGTACTTACCAAATTACATTTATCCTATCAAAAGACGGAAAGATGCCATGTGATCTGTACATCCAATTAAAACAGCTTGAAACCTGAGCAATCAAAACTAAAAGCTTGTGACCAGACCAATAATTATACACCAAATTCATTCAGGAAATAATTTTGAATAATGAATATATTTGAGAAAATTGTGATCTATGTTCAGACAGCTTGTAAGGAAAAGAGGTAACATTTGCCTAATAGTTGATTTGCTTTGAATTATTCTCCTTGCTCAGTTAAACACTGACCTTTAGCTACTCCTTGACAACATGCATTTCACTGTCTGACAGATGACAGACTGTTCTGGAGGATCACATGTGGTAGGGATGGAAAAGACATATTCACTCCTTTTGCCCATCCAAGACCAATGCAAGATTATTTCTTTCAGTACTTTTCCTCAACAGGAGATTATGCAGAACAGAATAAAATTTAATTTTGTACCTACCCACCCATTGGAAAAAAACCTGGCTGTTAAGAAAAGATTCTTCATTCAGTTTAGTCATTGTCCATTTCCCCATGGGTTTAATCACAGGATATAACGATATGGTACTATATTTATTAAGAGCAGACATCTGCTTTGGGGCTTGGCTGGACTGTAGTTCAAGTGTGAGGCTAGATCCAAAAGATGCTCTAATTCTTCTATTTCCTGTAATAATCAGGAACCCATTGCATTATACAGACAATTTACTGATTTACAGATTATTTTTTCTGCACAAAAATTAGACATCCGGTTCCTTTGTTGTGTATCTTTTTATTTATTTCTTGTTTGCCAACCTGTGAAATACCTCCTGTGCAAGTGAAGACCACTTACATATTTTCATGTAGAGCTGGCAAGTGCCAGTGCTGATTATGGTAGAAGCCATAGGTATCATCAGAGAACATCAAAGCTATGGAAAATGTGAAAGAAAACAATTATGTTTTAAAGATTCCTATAAATTGGCTAGAAATTACAGTAATGCAAAAAATTGATGTTGCTTTTTAGAAATATTTTAAGCATAAAGAATGGGTGTCCACTGACTAGCAAGTTATATGCATGAGTGTGCAAAAACCATGTGTACATTTCTATGTACTTAACAGATTCAAATTTCAAGGGCACTTGTATAAAGCTAGAATGTAATATTGAATTTCTCCTAATTACACTATATCCTTAAGATTGCCAGTTTACTTCAGCAAAGCTGATTTAAAATGGGTATTACAGTGACAAATGAAGACCCCTTGCTTCTCCTCTAGAAATTACAATTGGAATAGTCATTGCATGTGGGCAATATCTATGTAACATTCTTGTAGACACTATTAAAGTCTCTAAGATGCTGGATTTGACTAGAAACTGACAGATCATAAAGCAAAGTTCAGCGACTAGCCAAACTAATGTGGAGCATGTGAAGTTTCCACGGTGCCAAATTACCACTACGAGGTATGTTTATAATTATTTTTCTCACTGTATTTATTAATTCATATGAAAAGATGGACATAACTATCTGCTTGGAGGATGTGAGTCTTCACTTGTCATGGTGCATGGGTCTTCCCACTGGTATGAGATATGGAAAGATGAGTGAAACTAAGATAAATGACAAAAGCCAAGGACACATGGAAACACTCAGAATGAACTCTTGTAATTTAACTCCCTATGATGAGATGGTGAGAAGAATTTTTTGGAGTGAAGAAAGCCAAAGGAGTAAAGTCTTCATATGATATGTTTCCAATGTGAGCTATCAGCAAAAATAGAGAAAATTGATAACAACAGTAGTTTCTATTCAGGATGTGGCTGCAGCAATCTACTAAGAAACCAGGCACTTATCACAGAATACTTTGAATTCTTAGCAGTGATGTAACATAATGCAGCTTCACTGAGAAACTCACCATTCCTGCAAAATACCCCTAAATGACTGACAGAATGAAATGGTACAATTCCAGAATTAGAAGACGAAAGGGAAGGAGATGTTAAGGTATATAAACAAGGGAGAAAATCATGTTTCACAGGGTAATAATGTTCAGATGAAATGAATGTGTTGGAGGATCACTGATGAATCAAGCCTGTTAGACATTTCAGAAAACTTAAACGGTAGTTTAAATTCCAGTTTAGAGGTAACTTCAGTTCTAGGACTCACTGAGTTTTAACAAAAAGCCTTGCATTTCCAAATGACTTTTGGAAATAAGGCAGTAGTCCAAAAATATTTTAGAAAAAAACCTCCTGTCATAGATATTATTCTGCTCATATTCCAATTAAATTACTACTTCTAATGTCTGAACATTTTTGAACATAGAGAAATTGGAATGCCAGACTCGTCCTGTTTCAGTTTATGGTTTAACATCATCTTTACGAAAGAGACACCTAACTAACTCCTCACTCCTCATATTTCAGGGTATAGAAATCCATCACAGCACATGGCTAGTCAAGTGATCTAACCATTTTAACAGATATGAAAGACTGCAGAATATTTTCCAGATCAGTATGGCTCATAAATGCTTTAGTAGTCTTACGGAGAAAGTCCATCCATGATCCTACGATACTCCACAGCAAATACAGAAATGCAGAACAGTGGAACTGACCAATGGAGATATGTTTATGAAGATGGATTCTTTTCCCAGATGTGGATCTGAAAGCAGGCTTTTTTTTTTTTTTTCAGTAGCAAGTTAGAGAAATACACTTTCTAATTCTACTTTGTGGGGGAGCAAGCCAAAATGGGACTCTGCCGGGCAGCTAGGCTTAGTTGCATATCACCTGAGAGCTATTTTCACATTTGTGCTGTCTACCTCAGCTTGATAGATGGTTTTAATATCTGATATATTTTTCAAAAATACTAATATGTTTTTTCATATTTTTTTTAAAGCAAGAAGTGTTTTAAACCAAATTACCTTGGTTGCTTTGCGATACTGAGACGTTCCCAGTAAGTCAGTCCTCAAAAAGAGTAGCAGGAAGCATTATCTCTTGGTAAATTAGACTGTTCATGTCAGTAGGAGCTTCTGTGATGTATGTGAATGATCAGCCGGCAGAATTAAGTAGCTTTTTTGTCATTTCAGTCTGACGTAATCTCTCAAGCTATTTTTCCCAGAAGTATGTACTTGTCTTGATATGCAGAAACTCTGGCCACAGAGTTCACATGATTTTCCATACTCAGAGACTGTTTCTTTTGTTAGCTCTTATTCAGACATGATTTCATATTACCACTTTAATCCTGCTGATGAGTGATTCCTCACTGTAAAACCAGTATGTTTCTCTTCACCATGCTATTTTCCCACAGATGAGGTTTTGGTCAATCTTCCCCCGGCCAGGCAAGATTGGACACTGAATTCTCCCTAAATTGTTAATGTGAACTAATTTGTGCAGGTAATTGTGCCTCGAGGGAAGTTTCTCAGTTCCTGCAAAACACTCCTGGCCTAGAGCACTAGTTACCTGCTTTTGCAATTCTCCCACACAATAGGCTGCTTAAGAAAAATGGAAGCTGAATTCAGATCCTGTGAGCACAGAGGACAGTAGGAAAACCCACAGTCCTACAGGTAATGTGTTGCTTGGCTTGCCTCTGTGTCTACCAGGCACACAGCATATTTCAGTTTGCTCAAATTCCTACATGCTCCTGATTTTCTCCTCAGGGTATTTTTCTGTTCAGGAAAAGGGACAGAAAGCCTGAGGGGAACAAAGACATCTTGGAGGAGTCACTCTCAAATCAGAGCAAGTTTTAAGGGGTCAGTACTAGGAGAAATTCTGCGCAATGTTTCATTAAAACCTTAGATGTTGGGCTGGAAACACAATTTATTATATACCAAAGTTTGGTATGTAATTCTATGATTCTGTGAGATCAAGATATCAGAAGTGTGTTGAAGGTTGGTGGTAGTGTTCAAAGTGATTTTAATATATCACTAAGTTCACTAAACAGCTTTTGGTCATGAGAAAAGAGCATGATGGGACCACAAGTGACAGGGAGACAACAACAATGCTGTTGCAAAATATGGCAGATATCATGGGATGTATCAATAAGAGAGTGCCTGTAAATTATATCATGTACTCTATCTATTCTGGCCATCATTGGTGAGGACTTTGGACATTCAGCTGTGGGTTCACTTGTTACTACTCAAGAAAAATGTAGGCCAGTTGAAGAATTTTCCTGAAGGGAACAAAGGAAGTGATCAGAAGTTTACAGTGTACGTTTGATGAAAATACTGAAGTAATTGGCAATCTTTATCCTAAAAAGAGCAAAAGAAGGAATCAAAATGAAGCAGGGAGTTAACTCTTTTCAAGTAGGGAAAGCCATGTTGTAGAGATGTTCTCCACTTCCCTGGTTTCATCATATGCCTCCATGGTACCTGGAAGATGAAACATATCCACTGCACCTTCACAAAGAATTTCACCCTATACAACTCTCAAATTGTTTCTTTGGCAAAGCTTTCCTTTTCTCACAAACCACTGGTCATGGCTCCATTGATTGGCATCTTAAAAGAGCAGAGATTTTTTAAAATGTTTAGTAAATAAGAGAGTTCGATGGCAACACTTGCCTTCAGCCATGATTTATCAAGCATGTGGACCAGATTCAGACCTGGTGTAAACTAGTGCAACATAACCTTTGAAAGAGTTCCTCCTTCTTCCACCAGACCCGAATTTAGCCTTTAATTTAACTCAGAGAAATATGCAAATTAGCCTAATTAAACATACAGTTCAAGCAATCAAGATAGTGGCTCTATACTTTATTGATCTATTTTAAAATATCAACCTAGGACAGCTAAAAGCAAAGGGGGCAATTAATGTCTTTCCCTGGAAAGGTGTGAAAGGTACCTGTCAGGTTTCATTAAGTGTATTTATTCTTTCCTTTCAAATTGTGTCTCATTTGAGCAGACCACTCTTCTGGGTTAATGGTGACAGAAGACAGCAGGACTGCTGTAAGCATCCTACACAGCAAATGTAGCCTATTACTGAAAGATGGGGAATCCTGAAAATGAAATACTTTATTGTTAATGCCTCTGAAATACCCCATATGACTATAATTATCTTGGAGAAGTAATGATGGTACTTGCTACCTCTGGCTTTGTGAGAAAGTTAATATCTTTGGGCAGTACATATAAGCAGTAAGAATAAAAAATATTATAGTAGCTTTATGAATAGGGATCTGAAACACAAAAAAGTTAAATTATTTGTCCAAAGGCATACAAAATACTGTGAAGTACCAAGTTTTGTGTGGATCTCCTGAGTCCAGTTCTGGTGGATTTTCGTCTTGTTTCTCTTCAGTCTTAAAGAAACATCCATCCTTTGGCAGATGTGTTGTAATGGCAAGCTACATCTGAAGGTGTAAGAGAAAATGCTTTTCCATACAAGCTTTTCCCAGAGCTTGTTCAAGCGTCTGAAAAGTCTCCCATTGTTTTCAATCGGCCAGCCAAAAGCTGTGAGGGTACAAGGCCAACCTGCTCTCAGGGGCAGCGCAGGTGTGCTGGACCACAGGGGATGAGCCTGACCTCAGCCAACCAACACACCTGAGAGATCAGAGCCTGATCTGACATGGAGAGTAAGAAGCAGGAGGGTGTTTTCCTACTGCACTTGCTGCAGTGGAAGAAATGGGAGGAGAGATAAAAGAAGTGAGAAGAGGCAATGGGCAAGGAGTCTTTGCATTTCCTGGCAAAACCTGCACTGTGTCTTGTGTGTATTTCTGTGAGTTTTTCTGGAGCAAGTACTGCAGGGCTGTGATCACAGCCATACAGTTTGCAAATAACCTACAAATGTGAGCAGCCATAAGTGAATTGTGACCTTTGACGGTGGAATAGATTTCCCTCATGATGCTGAGATTCTTTGACAGCTGAGCCTGACTCCAAGTTTACATGTTTTGTCAGGCCAGCATCTCTCAGGGTTTGTGGTTAGGGTGGCCTTAGTGACAGTCACTGTGTTCAGTTCAGGCTGTGAAAGAGATGCTGGGCCAGAGATGCAATTATTTGGATATTTCTCCAGCTGAAAATCTGCACATGTCTGAGCCTGACATTTTCTTCTCAGGAGTTCTTAATGTTTATATGGATTTTTAAGAAGTATAATTTATGCCAGTGCCATTTAATGATGCACCGTTAACCAAAGATAAAACACTACCCATGCTGCTTCTGATTTAGCCTTTTTGGCCCAGTTGCTGCACATCATTTAGCAAGGGAAAGGTTGTCTGCAGCATGAATCCCCCAACCAGTGAAACTACTTTGTCTTAATTACCTCAGGACAAGAGAGTGCCCCTGAAGCAATCATCTTTGTTTGTTAACACACCCTATCTGCTGCACTACTTCCCATAAATAAAACATGACCAAGATTACAATGTCATGTTCCCATGGACTCCAGACCTTGGTAACTGCTCAAGTTGAATGCACAAAAACATCCCACAGCAACCTGGTACGTATTGGAGGGCATATTGAAGGGATGTTTCTCATTCCTAAGCAACCACATGCATACTGGCTTCTAATACTAAACATGATATTTGCTTGAATGCTAACAGGATAGATAAGACCTACTCTTTCTCGCCTTTGTCGTGGGTAAACAGCAGATCCCAGGCCACATCTGTGGCTACTAAAAATCAGGAGAAGCTCCAAGATCTGGCCAAAGTGTTTACCTTCTGCAGATTGCCTTATTGGAGCTCACACCCACAGTATTAGCAATTACAATGGCATTTGTAGGAGAGGATTGTAGGTGATGTTAAAGAAGATTTAAGGATTTGCAATCATTTTGTCTTAGTTTTCTCTTGTTTCTCTCTGTAAGTGTCCATTAGTGCACTGGCTGTGCTCCCCAGGCAGAATAGCACTTGATTGCTCCGGATAGGATAAATGAATACTATAAAGGAACAGACAGGCCTCTTAAATATCTGGGAGGGGGAGGTAACAGGTATCAGCTGTGAAATAGTTTCCTAGGTTTCGATTCTTACAGGCAAAAATGGAGTGTAGGGTCACTCCTGTACTGAATAGTGCCTTAATCATAGAATCATAGACTCATAGGATCGTAGAATAGTTAGGGTTGGAAAGGACCTTAAGATCATCTAGTTCCAACCCCCCTTCCAGGGGCATGAACACCTCCCAATAAGCTATGCCACTCAAGGCTATGTCCAACCCAGCCTTAAACACTGCCAGCGATGGAGCATTCACAACTTCCCTGGGCAACCCATTATAGTGCCTCACCACCCTAACAGTAAAGAATTTCTTCCTCACATCCAATCTAAACTTCCCCTTTTTAAGTTTTAACCCGTTACCCCTTGTCCTATCACTACAATCCCTAATGAATAGTCGCTCCCCAGCATCCCTATAGGCCCCCTTCAGATACTGGAATGCTGCTACGTGGTCTCCAAGCAGCCTTCTCTTCTCCAGGCTGAACAGACCCAGCCTTCTCAGCCTATCTTCATATGGGAGGTGCTCCAGTCCCCTGATTATCCTCGTGGATCTCCTCTGGACTTGTCCCAACAGTTCCATGTCCTTTTTATGTTGAGGACACCAGAACTGCGCACAATACTCCAAGTGAGGTCTCACAAGAGCAGAGTAGAGGGGCAGGATCACCTCCTTTGACCTGCTGGTCACGCTCCTTTTGATGCAGCCCAGGATATGGTTGGCTTTCTGGGCCAGTGCACACTGCCAGATCACGTTCATTTTCTCATCAACCAATACCCCCAAGTCCTTCTCCACAGGGCTGCTCTGAATCTCTTCTCTACCCAACCTGTAGCTGTGCCTGGGATTGCTCCCACCCAGGTGGAGGACCTTGCACTTGTCATGGTTAAACTTCATCAGGTTGGCATCAGCCCACCTCACAAGCGAGTCAAGGTCCCTCTGAACGGCATTCATTCCTTCTGGCTTATCAACCAAACCACACAGCTTGGTGTCAGCAGCAAACTTGCTGAGGACACACTCAATCCCGCTGTCCATGTCACCAACAAAGATGTTGAACAAGACTGATCCCAGTACCAATCCCTGTGGATTAATCTGGGGTTAATTTAAGTAAAATTAAGGGGCACTATAAGGCTGGTTTAATGGAGGTTAAAATAAGGGCAGTGCGGTATTACCTCCTCTGAGAACAATTCAGTGTTAGAGTAAGGGGTAGAATGAAGCTGCCCATGTACTCAGAAATGGCCTCCTGCTCATCCTAGAAGGAAGGCATGTTCTACTGATGTCCTTGAGAGTCTTTGGCTTCTGGTGCAGTGGCAATCTGGACCACTGTGCTAAAAGATTAGGGAAGAGGAGCTTGTTGGAGATCTGGCACTTTCTGCTAATTCTGCTGTGCTGCTCAGGAGCCATGTGGCATCAAAGAGTTGTAGAGGGTCTTTCTGACCTTGTGGTTGTACAGGCCACTTCTGTTACAGAAATGCTCCATTACACCTGCATTGGATATCTGCACATGTGGGACCCAAGTAAGTCAATTCCAATGTACTCTCAGCTTCCTCCTAAAGACACAGTGTTTTCCACTGTGTTCCTTTCTGTCCTGAAAAAAAAAACAACACCACTAATACTGATATGAAACTGCCTTTCTACTGGTCTACAGATCAGCTACAAAGACCACTAACAGTGCTGGTCCTTATTCAGAGAAGGTTCATAGGGAAGTTCCAAGCTGTGGAAAGAAGACAATTAAGAAAATGTCTCTTTAGATGACGAAAGAGATATCTGAGGTCTGTAAAATCATGAGGATGGGTAGGGATGGATGAAATTATGCTGGCTGGGGAAGATCAGAAATGGTTTTTCACCCCTTGTGCAGGTAAGCTGCAGGACTTTTTTGCAGTATGTTTCTAAAGGTTTGTATGCTTTAAAGGGGAGGCTCTGCAAGGTTGCAGAAAACAAACCCTTCTGAGGATTCCTGAATACACAGAAACATCTCTGGCCTAGAAAGTTACTAAGCCACAAAGGCCTGGAAATTCAAAGAGTATTTAGAGAAATGTTGTACATGTTGTCTTGGTTTTAGACACTTCATATGCACTTGTATTTTGGCACTGTTGGAGAAAGAAGTTTGTTCTGATCCCACACATTGCTGCTATAGTCATATTCAGGGGCTGACAGTCAAATCTGCATGGCTGGTGTTATAGGCTGCTGTATGCACTTCACTTTTGAAACAGTCTTCAAAGGCCTTTCTAGCCGGAGCCCTGTCATATGATTGCAGCAGTGCTGTTGTATTTGTTCATTCATAATATCTGTTTCTGTCACCTATAACATCCAAAAAAAAAAAAATATCCTTCTATGACCAGTGAGCTCTCAGTACCTCTGCTCAGAGAGTCATTTGTGCCAACTGCCCTGGTGTTTTGTTGTGAGAGAGACAAACATCTCCTACAAGGGGAACCAACAGCTCTTTATACAGGACACCAAACAGACAGCAGAAAGGGCACACAGCTGACAAGCTGTTCCATAGATTATCAAAGGCAACTGCCTGCCAGTGCCTTGACCTAATGCTTTGGTCAGGCCACGTATTTCATTCATTTATGATTTCAGAGGTGCTTTTTGAAGGCAAAACCTCTTTTCTCAGCTAGTTGCTCTGAACGCAGGACTCCGAGTCTCTGTAGAATACTCCACTCCTTTTAATGATTTGTGCCATGTCACTTACAGAGTTCTGTCTTTTTCTCAGCTTTGCAATAAAATGATATTTCCCTCTCTTGTGCTTTCTTCCTAGTACTGTACTTTCAAGTTTGGTTTTGTTTGTTCAGTGTTGTCTCAATAAATTCAATATTGTTCTTCCAGCATTCCTCTCTCATCTTTGTCTTTATTGTTGTCCTGATTTAAAAAATTCTGCTTTATTTCTTGAGCTTAAATCTCTGTATCTGCCTTCTTATCTTTTGCAGTTGCCTTGTTTCCTCAGATACATTCTTGGCTTTTATCCGGCATTTCACAGCCTCTCTTGGCAGCATTCTGCTAAGCGTTGTCGTCTGTTTCTTCCTTTGTAGCACCATTATTCAGGTGGGTTTTAATCTGTGATTTGCTGGCTTGCATCACTCAGGACAGCACACTGGAGTTATGTAAACACTGGAATTTTTTATCTAAAAGCTGTAAGGTTAAAAAGTCTAAAAAATGAAGGGGGTGAAAGAGAAGTGTGGCCAAAGCAATAGAATAGGCACTAATCGAAGTTTACTGCAAGAAGAATCTGCTGAACAACAGCTTTGGTTTGCCAGGAAATATAGGGAGGTGTGTATGTGAGAGCAAATCTCCATAATGTATCAAATCAGTGTGGCTTTAAGTCTCTCCAGCTAAGGGTTTGGCCCTGGTTGTTAATTCATTTATCTTGCTCATAGACCTATCATCTGCAGAATATTTCAGTTATTTTGCAGCTGGGGAGAGAAACCTGTTGGGGCAGATTTATGTGTCCGTGCAGAGAAGTAAGGCTATTGTGAACCTGCCTGTGCCCAGGTGTGCGGGTGGAGCTGCTTCCCTCTCCCATAGGCAGGTAGAGAGTGGCTCCCAGGAACGGCTGAGCTGTCATGGGGAGGGCTACAGGCTGGTGGTAGATAGTGCTTCCTGCTCTGAGAAAAGGGCAGGAGGGGTGCTTGCTGCCAGAGCTCTCTCTGAGCTTTCAGCCTCCCAGGGCTGCTCCTGGGCTGACTCACTGTCATCACCTACTGCTGTCTCAGGGCTGGACCTGGAGGTATGATCTGAGCCATGATTTGTTGATGAAAGGATCTCATAATACAGAAAGTCTGAGTTATTGACCCCTGAGACCTATTAATTAAAGGTTGGTAATACAGGGGGAGGGGGACCTGGAAAATCACGTTTAGTCCTATGTAAACAGCGGGTGTTGGAGACCATTGTTTTCACATGCTGACACTAGGGGAGACTCCAGACAGACCAGCAGAGTTAGCAGACAGAAACTGGCCTTGTAAATCTGAACTGCCAGTTTTTGCAACACGGAACAAAAATGTAATATTTTTAACCAAATGTATGTGTCATAACTTGGTGACCTCAATGAATACGCTTTAATTAAGTCCTTTTGTTGCTTTTCACCCCTTTTCCCCAAAGCAATTCAAAGTTTTTGAAAGGAGCCAAACAAAGTCGGTTGTGATTATTATGTATCTGACAGAACTGTGAATGACCCACAACTATAAAACCACAATATACCAGCTCCCGTCTTTGGTTTTTTAGGCAGGACTAGCTGTAGCCATTACTGGGGTAATGAGAACTTCTCAACTCTGTGTGATGTGTTGCAGTCATCCCTTAAGGCGAAGCTGTGTACCAGCTGCCCTGAGCCTGCACTCTTCCTCTGAAATCAGGGCTCCCAAGCTAATGCATATCAGCTCAGGATTTGGCCCAGAGACATTTGTCTTTGTCTTGGGAAAGGGACATTCTGTAACTATCATTTGAGTTGGAAACCTGGCCTAAAGGCATGAAGCATAGATCATAGAAGCTGCAGGTGGGATGGAGCTATGGAAGCCCTTCAAACAAGTTTGAAAAAAAAGGTTCAGAAAGCCTGGGTGATGTAGAAAATGCAAAATAGGGGGCAGACAGAAGAAGCAAGGAGAGAATAAGGAATGCATGGGAATAAAATCCAGGCCAGGGAAATAGGAAAACAGTGAGAAAGAGCAGGGCTTTGTGGGAGGCGAGGATCAGAGTCGTTAGCTTGGTTTCAATGCTGGGCACCTGAGCAGGACGTGGGAGGAGGAGGAAAGATTTGGAATTTTGTGCTCATTTCCCAATTGGGATAATAAGATATAATAGGACCAGGAGGTCTCAGCAAGATGGTAACTGGTATGATCTGAGGCAAAGGGCCATCTATGAGTGGTCTGGTAAAGCATGTTTGAGATTTCCTTGCAGAAGCAGGTGGGGAAAAGAGCTTGGTTGAACAGGAAATTCTTCTGCTTTTGCAGACATATGGAGACTGTTCTGAACTCAGAAGAGGATCACAGAGAGTCAGACCATTGAAAATAACTAAGTGGATGATCTCATTCCATTATTTTTAACTCCATATACCATTGATAATTAATTTGTCTGACACCATATTGATTTTCTGTCTCTTGTTTTATTGCCAGTGTTTTGTTTGCAACATATAACTGGTAAAGTTACAATTAACCTGTATAGACCTGCACAAACACAGCTGTGCACGTTTCGAAGCACACTATGAATATGATGCCTTGAAATGTTGCTTACAATGTACAGTAAAATATGCTAATGAAAAAAATTATGAGTGGGGTCCTTTGGTGGATGTGGGTAGAGCTAGAACTGACGCTATACTAAGTCCGGTTTGGGGAACATAGTAGATACCTCATCATGAAATTATTCCCATTTCACCTATATCTAGGACAAAAGATCTGTACAAAATATTCTTCTTTAGATTTTTTTTTGCCTAACTGATTAGCATTTCTAAGGGAATACTTGTGTCCAAGCCAAATCAGAATACTTTATATTTCCTAAAAGAACTTTCCTTCTGATAACATTAAAAACCTTGATATGCATACACTAAACTTGTGATTCTCTGTTTTTTCTTTATGACGTGTTCATTATCTTACATGTAAGTTGTCTTGCCTCTAGTACAATCAATTCTGAAGGTCCAGGATAGCTAATATGTGTATTTACACACACATTGTCCTCTGACTTAGGTTTTCAGTCCCTCACTGTGAAACTCAATCATCAGGAACAGCAGTTCCTTTTGGTAATTTGCTGTCATAGCTTCACGCTCACTATGTAAGTAAAAACATGCTCCATCTCTATAACCAAAATGCTAAATCCAAACAAGTAGCAGTGATCTCCCGTGCACCTTGGCTTCTGTACTATCAGTTCTGTATGTCAGGATTGCTTTTCCTTGCCATCAAAATGCACAGGGTCAACTGGAGACTGTCCCAGAGAAGCACTTCCTAACCATGATGAGGGTGTTCACATGTCCCCCTTCCCCTCCCAGCTGTTCATTCTCCTGCAACTGGGATACCCAGACCTTCTAAAATGTATAACCCATCTGCAGTTTCCCTGATGACTGCCCAAAACTGCCCTCCTGGCTGCCAACAGCTCTCAATACATCCTGGACAAGCTGACTAAACATCCTCCTTCCTCTCATGATACATGCCAGCAATCATGGCCATGCAGTGTTGTCACATCTTGCGACAGCTCCTCCTGGATTTTACATTACATTATTGGTCTAGAGGTAGCTGAGTCCTTAAGTTCTGGGAGGATGAGTAGGCTCCTAGCTCTGAATCCCAGCCTCTGAGCACATGGGAGTTCAGTCTTAGTCACCAAAGCTTCCTCCTGAAGTTAAATGGTATGAAAATTTGTTTCAGAGGTTGTTTCGGGTGTTAAATAGAGCTACAGTAGCTATATTTTCTCTTCTTGCCATGGCTAATAGTAGATCATTAGCCTTTGTCATTTCTGATCAGAAATGGTCCCAAGCCAGAACTCTTCACTTGAAATCTCCGGGGGAGACCTGAGATTTATCCACTGAAGTTTGTAGGAAGCTACATAAATGGTGTTCTGGTGGTGGTCACTGATAGTTTTGTTCTTCGGCTCAAGAGAGCACTCTTGGGTAAGGGTTGTCTGTGAACAAAACACAGCCTTAAGGAAGCTCTTCATCTATTAGAACAAAAGCTTAAGAAGCTAAGCACCATCATAAGCCTCAGAGTCTTCCACTCCAAGTGTGAGACATGCTTTGTGACCTTGCTTTATCCAGTATGCAGCAACATGTGTAGACAAAACCAGAAAAAAAAAAAACACAACTAGGAAAACAAGAGGCCTGGCGCCACATACTCCTCCTCCATGGGGAGATGATGAGAGAACAAAGAACATGTGATGGATGTGAGACACATCACATAATGTGATGTCCTCAGATACTCAGATGAGCACGTATCCAAGTTTTGACAGGACAGAAAGACACCTGAATTTCAGCAACAGAATTCAATGGAAAGTGAAGATGCTGGGGTAAGAGACTCAGTGCCACAGTACTCTTCTTGCAGTGACTGTTCATGGATCATCAAATTTAGTGGTTAGCATAGACATGTTTTCTTCTGGACATTTCATGGCATTCCTGACTTAATTAAAATCATGTGTTGTACTGCTGTGCTTTTTTTATTTTTTTAATTTTATTTTTTTTTTATTTCATTCTTCCTTGTATGTAGAATGTCCTAGTTTGACTGCTGGTCCGGTGGCTATTTTCCAGGAAAACTGTTTTGTAACAGCTGGCACATGTTCCTTGACTTTAGCTCATAGACTATCAGAGTTGAAAGTCTGCCTGCAATCATGTAATGGAGAAAGGGCATGTTTTTAACTTACATAGTGAGGGTGAAGCTATGACAGCAAATATCACTTTTCTTACAGGGAAAACTATAGATAGGCAAAAAGAAAAAGAAAAAAAAGACTGAAGGAAGAAATTCTTCAGTTCTGCTCCCACATTGAGCGACTGGAAATCTGTAAGTGCATGTTGCTGGTACCTGCTGTGACTACTTGCCTCTAGGAGGATTAATAATAACCAATTCCAATATTTCCCAAAATGAGGAGCTGTTTTTGGTGGGGAAAACAAATTTCTTAGTTGCTTTATGGAAATGGACCTTTGAAGAGAACCCCTCTGAAAATGAAACTTCAGGCAACCAATAGCCATCACTTAATACAGTCTCATTTAAATCTCACAGGGAGAAATGAAATGATAAAGGGTTTTGGGAATTTGCCGCCTGTAACCATCAGACATATCAGATCCAGTTCCAATCTTCAGCCACTGTAGTATTGTAGAGATTGTTGAATGTGATGCTTTTTACAAATTCTGATAATCTGGCTTTGTGATTTTTCAGGGTGTACAGGACAGAATGGATCACTGGGCAAGAAACATTTGTGATATATTCAGGGGAAAACAATCAGTGGATTTCTTTGTCCCTCTGAATATTGCCTCAGTTGGTGGGGTTTGGGAAGATGTGTAATGGGAAGTCCTGACAGGGTTATTGGTTAGCACAGGAAGGAGTTGCCTGTCTCCTTTACTTCCTTGGATGACCCCTCTCCCATGATTTACATTGCTCTATTGGAAAAGGCCAACAATTCAGGAAATTTTCAGCTTGCTTATCTCTCTGAATTTGAGTTGAGACACAGCAAATTCTGGCCTTAGAAGCCTAAGCCTGGCTCTAATTTCCCCTCTATCGCAAACTGTCCTTCATACCTGGGGATGAGAGTCAGAGGCTCTGCTCACCTGTGGCAATGTGCTGCTGGGCAGGCATGCTGTGCATACCCAAACCTGCTCACCCTGTTTGCTTGTACTGGGGTCCTCAGCCCCTCAGTTTTATTCGCTTATGTTCTATCCTCCCCTGCAGAAGATAGCTGGCTTCCTGGGTGACATCTCCAATCAGATACCTGCTGAAACAAGACATGCTCTTCTTGCATAGATCTAGTCTACCTAGTGTAAAGATTCAATCTGGAAAGCAGACTCTAAGGCACATAATTAAAAAGGAAGTTGAAAATTATTTAAACATGAGTCTTAGCAGGGGAAAGCTGCAATATGAATGTGTGCTTCAGCACACTGCAAATATTTAGTAGCTGTAGATACATGAAATGAATCCGTTGGCTTGGCTTCCTCTTGGAGGTGGGTGCCTTGATACGGTGTGTGAGCTGCTCACTCAATTGATATGTAGGAGGACATAACCCTGCTTAGCTGTAAAAAATGGGACATCATAAGTAGTGGGATAGTCATCTGCCTTCTTGCAGTCAGCTTATTTGGGTTCATTATCAGCTAGGTTTATTATGGCAGGTTTAATGCTTGGATAACTGGCTGAGCGGAGTGTGGTTGGCTTAACACACTGAACAGTGTTAATGTCTACCCACATTACAGCATATAGACATGCTATGTCATTGTTCCTATGCTGGGTGGAGGTTGGTCTCAACAGAAAAGCTAATTCAAAACAATGGAATTTTCCATTGTAGATAATAAGAAATGGAAGTGTTAGATTTTGGGTCACAGTACACAAAAAACACCATAGGAAAAACAGCATGCATTGTTCCTTCAGATAAAACCAAAATAAACAACGAAACAAAGGCCTGCAGAAGCCAAAGAAGCTCCTAGAGAAAATGTGAAATCCACTTAAAAGAGAAAAAAAGCAATAAGTCAGCACAGCAGTAACAGGTAATGCAAAAGGTGACAAATAACATGTCTCTTCAGAACCCCAGACAATGCCTTCTCTTTTACAGCTGTTGTCATTTCATTTGAAGGACATTAATAGCTTCATCTTTACTGCAGTCATGGGAAGAAAGGAGAAAAGGCAGCACCTAGAAGTTATACTTCCCTGAAAGGGAGTGTTAAGGGTTATTGGGTAAGCTAAAAAGGTGAACAAAAAGTGATGTCCTTGGTGTTTGATGTTCCAACACAAAAAGAGAGACAGCCAAAGCAGTGCATAGTTCAGGTTTTAGTCCTTCTTTCATATATAGTGTCCTCTCTCATGAGGCACTTCTTGAAAGCAGAGTTTTTGAAGATATCAGATGTAAATGTATCATTTAAGCAGCCTATCAAAACACAATATCCCTTCTTGGGAAGCCACCTTTCCTAATGTGCTTTTTTTTCGGATTACATAAAACAGCAACATTAAATGTGGTTAGCAGAACTGTTTTTATACACTTAAATTTCTCATCAATTGTATAACTTACTTCACACCATGTTCTTTCTTTTGTAGTTTTTATGAGCTTCCAGTTTGCTTGGAGAATTAAGGTATTTTATTCTGTGTTTAAGAGTTACTTTTTTAATGCCAGTACTGTACAAAGTCTTGTGTTTACCTTGCAGGCATCTTGATGTTGGTGCCAATGCAATTTATTTTTTGTAATGATAAAAAGCTGGCTTGTACTTGGTTCTTCTGTAAGCAGAGTGTTTTGAAAGAATGTTCTGACGTTTTCTGGTTGGTTGTCTGCTACGTTCCTTTCCATATCCTGCTGACTGAGTCTCAGTACCACCTTCATGTTAATGTCCTGAGTTTGTAATAGTGTGTATCTGTGATATTTGTGAATAATATGTCCAGCCACTGCTCTGTGAGACGACTGAAGCTTTATCTTACCAAGACACATATTTTCCTCACAAACACATTATTTCTCCTGAGAATACATTTGATCCCAACAGGGTCTCCTGATGGTAGTTTTGAGATGTTGCTAGTTCATCACCTATTTTATGCTTTCAACGTTGAGTCTCAATTTTTTGTCTTACTTATCCTTTCACTGTTGGCTCTAATAAAGCTCTAAAAACACAGGGACTATCTGCATTCATCTAGATATCAACCTGGTAAGGTCTTGTGTGGGAGCAATCGTCTCTCTGTACTTTTTCTTCTCACTGAGGTTTCCTGTAATAGGCTGGAAATTTTTTCCTTTCTCTACTTAACCAGCTTTCACATGTCCTAGTAAATTGCTCAAACATTGCTAACAAACTAGAGTCTATTGTCTGAAATTACACAGTGTGGGATAACATTCATGATGAAATGCTTTACTGCTTTATTTGGGATGGTCACTGTGGTAGTGTCTGACAGTTCGTCTGTTTCCAAGAGGATGGTTTTATATTAAACAATATAGCATGAGTGTATCCCTTGTTTTGACCAGATAATTTTTTTTCTCGAGACACTGTTTTCTGCAGTGCCCTGGCCAGCCTCCAAGTCAGGGAATAATTTTCTGTCTATAAAAATCCCTCTCAAAGTTACAAACAGTTGAGTTCTAAAGACTCTTGAATTTAATTTGCCAGGATGAGGAAATGTCAGCTTAAGATAATGAGGAGAAAGACTGAGATTTTTCTTTCTTCCTTTTTTTTTTTTTTTCCAGATTTTGAGGAAATAGAACTTTTTATTAAAAATCTTCAAAATATTTTGGAATGTTGAATATTTTTCTCCTATTTTTTAACATATCCTCTCTTTCAGGCAGCTGTTGAGGTGTGTATCTCCCAAATCAATCTGTACTTCTATTGCAAAAAAGATGTTATGGGATTGAAGTCTTACATCATCCTGTAAATCATGTTTTCCAGTGTCTCAATGATCAATTTAAAATAGCATTTTTAATAGATATTTTGATAAAAAGTTCAACTTTATTAAAAA
>JASSUY010020833.1:80290-126357 GCA_032466535.1 Forpus xanthops
GAATGAAGTTATAATGTTCAACAGAAAAAAAATGTATTCATTAAAAATATTTCTCTTCTAATTTCCTCAGTTTTCATAGACTGCACTGAGATTTTGTTTTCATGCAAATCCTTTCAAAAGAAAATTTTATCAATTTTCTTATTCCATAAATAAATTGCCCAATCATCTCCAGTATTCAAGTAAAAGGTTTGTAAAATGCCTGCAATGAAGAAGGAAGGTATGATTTATGAGCAACAAATGGCTTGTATTTGAGCAAAGAAGCCTGTTTATCAAGACTGCGTGAAATCCCAAGTCACTGGAAAAAAACTCCAACAAACAAATGCACACTGGCAGTGTCACAAGGATGGAAATGGAAGTAGGAAATTTAAGTATGTATTGTACTGTATGGAACAAAATAGTTAAAGGTTGACATGTTACTTTTTGGAACGAGAAAAATGGAATTAGTGACAAGTCCCTTTGAGATCCTTTGGGATGGAAGATGGCACATAGTGGCAGGATGCACAGTATTTGATGTATTATTATAATCTTTCTAATTGTTCCGAGAAATAAAATGTACTTTGCTTGCCATCCTGTCCCTCAAATTTCCATCTCCTCTTAGAATATGCATTTGAAGAGTATAAAATGATGTTTTGGCAAGCCCTGTTGAAGATAATTACACAGACACTTTATTTAGGTCAAAGCAACTGAGACTACAGTTTCTTCTTCCAAGTTCCTAGAGATTGTTATTTTTGCAGAGGGGTCATCTGCATAACTTAGAAATGAAGAGGCCCTTGCATTCTATATGAGGCGTATTTTTTTTTTCTTATTGCCTTTGATCTGCACAGAATGAGGAAAACCTTCTCCAGTTTGAATTTCAGAATGACATGAATTCTGACTTTGGAGAATCACAGTGTGCTAGGAGGGAAAGGGAGAGCTAGTTAATCTTCTACAATGTTTTCTGTAAGAAAGGAAGGAAATATCTTAATAGCATGTTGTAACAACAAGTGTGTTGTGTGTGCGGGTGCACACGTGTGTATGAGTGCATGCATGCTCATGCCTCCAACTTTGTGGTTGGATTTGGCACAGAGAGCCCAACTAATAAATAAAGATCTGACAGGTTGTGTTAATCATTGCTACTCTTGGAAAACCACTTTTGTAGGCTTTAGTTTGCAAATCTCATGCATTACTCAGATATATAGTGCTCTCCTTCTGGGGAAACATTTTGTAAACCACATGTGTAATTTCTCCGCTGTAAACAGAGCAGGAGAACCTAATTTTGGGGCTCTCTAGATTTACAAGGTAAATTTACAAATTTGCAAAAGCCAGTCCCAGGCTATGCACTAAAAGTTACAATTACTGATGCATCCTAAATAGAACATGAGGCATATTTTACAATAATATTGCCAGTAAGCAGTGATCTTGCATGATGCATAAGCATAGGAAAAGCTACAGCAGTTCACCCATCATCCAATTCAGTGATGTTTCAGAAGACATGAATTTGGTTCACTCTTTTCTCATGCAAAAGTAACAGACTAAGAGTACTTGGATGACATACATGTTGATATTTTCTAAATAAGTTAAGACTTATGATCTCTTCATGCTTTTCTGTGAGCTATATAACTGATGTGTTTCATATAAAATTATTAAATAACAGGACATCATGGGCAGAACTCCTTTAGCCCCTGACATTGCAGTAGATGATTTTGCTATGCTTCTATATAGGACCTATAGAATACCTATGTACTTATTCATATCTATGAAAGCATAATCACATATTTTATGTGTATATTATAGTAATTGTGTTTTAAAAAGATATTGAGTTCATACGTTAGTTTGGAATATTTATTAATATCAGAAAATGTCAGAAAAGCTCTTTCTGTCCTGAGACTACAACCTGAAAAGAGAGCTTTTTTTGTATTGTCATAGAACTCCGAAAGTCCTTCTGTAAAACTGCAGCTGTGTGGTGCTCTTTGGCTGACAGCCTGTGCAGTGTGGAGGAATGGCATCAGGCTCCTGCTGTTAACTTACCAAGTGATTCCCTTCTTGGCTTAGTGCTAGGGGAATATTCTCCTTCAGTTATCCTAGAGATTATATATATACATACATACAATTTTATTTTTTTGGAAAATAATGGAATCTTTCTTCTATCAGAAACAGGAGAAATTTAGCATATAATTAAGTTTATCTTGAGGTGCTTCTTTTTGAAAATGTATGTGCTACAAGCATGCTGAATTCCACTGCATCTTATGTTACTTATTCTTCAGACTTGTTTTCCAACTCTTGTATTTCTTACCTTATAATAGGAGTAAAAGCAGAGGAATCATCTAAAACCAAAAGGAAAAGAAGGAAGGGAAATAAAAAAAAAACACCTTTGATAAGGTGATAGAAGTTTATACAATCCTTTACTTACTCAATCAGAGGACTATATGGCTGTCCTGTGAAGTGGAATCATTTAATTAGGAGATGGTACAAGCATACAACCGAAGAGCTACAGCTAAATTCTGTAACTGCCACATGGAGCATTAACTGTATCTTCTAGTATGCTGTCTGCTTCTATAAGAATGCATCAGTATGATCTATTGTGCCATCAATATTACTTCTTATATTCAATGGAAACTTCAGTGAGACTCTGCAACCTTGTCAGACCCCTGAATAATTTGGAGTTGAGTTGGTTACAATAGGATCAATTATTATAAAGGAAAATTATTACAAATTTCATCTGCCAAAATTAACTTTTGATGAATATTCATTTGGTAGGTTAGACTGAAGTATCACATGATCCAGAGTGACTATGTTTTAAGATGGCAAACAAAAGTAAATGATGGTAATTACAAAATAGTTATATAGAGGGAGGAATCTTCCCTAAAATTCTCATTTGTTTGTGTCTATATATTAATGGACAGGATGGCAGAGGTGTCCAGAGATGTTGAAATAATTTTGAAGAGTTGTTTGAAAGGAACAGTTCAAAAAAGTCAAAGGGAACATTATGAATTACTAGGTAAAGGATAGAAGGAAAATAGAAAGTATGATTATGCTATTACGCATGTTCATGACATATCCGTATCTTAAATACTGCATGCAGTTATGGTTATCCTATCTCAAAAGAGACAAAGGTAACTGAGAAAGACAAACGTGATGTGTTTTACCAGCTGTAGGAATGCCTTCCTTACACTGTGGATTGGAAAGAGTTAGAACTTTTAGCTTGGAAAGAGCTTCTGAAAGGATAAGACAGAAGTCAGTAACATAACTAATATTGCAGAGAATATGATTAAGGAAGGATTAGGCTTTGTTTTTCACAATCCAGTGAAATTAATAGGGTGCAATCAAAACCTTCTTTTTTGTGCAGTGCATTCACAAAATTGACAATAGGCTATAGTGGGCTTGAAAAGTAAAAATGAGTTAAAAAAAGAATTAGGCTTATTAATAGAAGTCCAGAGGTGTTTGTTAAACCATATGCTCCAGAAGTAAACTCTGCTTCACAGGATCTTTAAAACTGACTGAGGGAATCTTGGCAGGTAAACTGGAGCCAAAGCCCAACCTGGAGTTCCACTTCTGCTGCTTCCCCAAGTATCCACCACTGGCCACAGGCTGGGCAAACTGCTGTCTGATTCAGGATGAGTGTTATGTTCTTATGCGTCTAATGCTTAGAAATCTTGTTGTAGATTTATTTTGTTATTTTTATTAGCTTTTCTTTTTACCACCTTGAGACCTTTCATGTGCTGCACTTCCCACACTCCTAAGACTGGTCAAACAAATCCGGGAGACAGACCCTGTGCTAATGGATTTGAGTATAAAAACAAGCTGTGGGAGAGTCCAGAAGAGCCTGGAGAAGTGACTTGCTTTTCCTCGCACAGCACTGAATGCTAGTCAGGAAGAACTTTATCTGTGGTGAGTTCTTGACCTTGTTAAAGTCAATGGTATAACTACTTTTGGCTGCAAAACAGTTAGCTCTTCACCCTTTGTAATGAAAATTCTTGTAGATGTTAGTATATTGTATTCTGAATTATGATATATATTAGAGTAGGCTAGTCCAGACTAGAAAAGTAATTAAAAGCTGCTCTTTCCAAGTAATGGAAGCCTATTTACCTTACTTTCAGAAACTCTGAACTGCTTCCATCACTGTGTGTGATACTTATCACAAGCTGCCTTGGTGATTATCCAGTAAGGAGCTGCAACTCTGAACTCACAGAGTTCTGAGAACTCAGGAGAGGCAACAGACAGTACTTAAGAGATAGTGTGTACCCAGCAAAATCAGTTTTAAAATGAGTTCATCCATTTTTTTCAGGTACATAGATTCCTCTCCTGCATGTTGGTGCTCCAAGTCTTACTCTGTCTAAATTTTCCACCTGCATGTTAACTTCAGCATGGAAAACCCCTGGGGAATATAGAGGTGCCTGTGAAAGGGCGACCTGGATGTTGTTGATTACGAGATGTATATCTCAAATAGAGCAGGAATGATTTTAATCCAGATTATGACATTTGTATTCTTTTCAAGTTAGTCTGCATAAGGGAAAACTTATTAACATCTCAAATCTACAGTAGAAAAATTATTTTCCATATCAACATAAAAATCTTCAGGTTAATTTTAAATGTTACATATTTGTTTTTTTTCTTGGTTTGCTTTTTCTTGATGAGATTTCTCTTGTCCCAGTGTTTCATGAATAATAATCTGAAGCCTTCAAAATAACAATAGCACTTGGATTTTCTTCCACATTAACAGGACTACATTTTTTGCACACATGCTAGAGATTTGGAGCCACATCCTTGTGAAAACTGAATCAAAGGAGCTTTGTTGATTTACACAGCCTGAAGACTTTTCTCTGTGTTCTGGGCTTTGCTGCTAGCCCCAGATTTCACGCTACAAGAAACCATGAGAGTTTCCATCATCGCTGTGTAACTGGCTCTATGCCTCCAAAAGCTAGGAGCACAAGAAATACAAATGGTCTGGAGAATATTAATACTAGAAATTGGTTTAAATTTAGTAGTACAAAGTGCAAAGTACTTCACTTAGAAAACAATAACAAGAATTTCTGCTGGAAAAAGGAGACTCAGACAGAGCAAATGACTGCACCTCAGACACTGCAAGCTAATATAGAGATGTGCCTAAGCCACTGGCAATGATGTGGCTGTTAAAAAGGGAATGAAGAACCATGCAAGATCTACCTAGCCAAATAGAAAAATGTTAATGATACTATGTCGGGCATCAGAAGGATCTCCTCTGGAATGCAGTGTACAATGCAATTCTGCTCACTCTTATTGAGTGAAGATTAATTTAAATGCGGTAAAAATGTATATGTGAATTTAGTGGGAAGAAGGCAGGAAAGCAACCTGTTTCAAGAGAATAGATGGAAAGAGCTCAAGAAGAGATGCTAGCGTCCTGCCTCAGCCTTTGTGCCTGAGAGCACAATTTCTAGCTTCAGAAGCAAAAATGGTACAAAAATAATCCAGACCACCATCTTCTGGTCAGACAATGGTTGATAGCTACGCGTAGACCCCAGAAACAATTGTTTCTTATGTCCTTTGAGAATTCACAGCTTGCTTTCTCACAAATGAATTTTAATACATCCGTCAGTCTGCTTTAACTAGGAAAAGTAGCATACAGTATGCCACACTGAAACTATTTTCTATCCGCTCTCCATATGGATACCGTCAGAGTAAGCTGCTTCACATTGAGATATTCTTAGTGGGAGCATAACAGCATCTGTGTGAGGATCGACCGAGAGATTAATTCTCCCTAACTGTAGGTGCCCAAGGTGTTTCACACAGAAGCCTAGTCATATCCAGCGGGGAATCAGATTTTAGGTGGGTTGGAACACCCTGGGGAGATGTCCCTCTCTTGACTAGACAGTGTGATTTGGCACTTGGATATTGTTTCTCAGACAGTGTCTCTGTAACATCTCATAGGTGAATCCCTCCCCTTTGTGCAGGATTGCAGGTGTGCTGCGAATTCTCACCTCAGTGTGAAATGACTTCAAGATGAAGAAGTCAGCATCAAAGAACAAAATCAATGGTTGTTTTGTCACTGATATGAAGGCAAGAGGATTAGGTTTAAATTAACATTCCTACCCAAAATATGGATTCTCAAAATGTATACTTTGCTATGAATCCCTTCTTCTCAGGGGGAGAAGACAGTAGTTAACTCATTCTAAGTTTCTTTACTGGTCGCTTCTACATGATTAATTCAAGTCTCTGAGGAACAATTACTTCCAGGTTGACTTTTCCACCGGTTGGAATCTCTCCTGTCAGGATTATGAAGCTGTCTCCCACACAATTTAAAAGTCTCTTTGATGTAGCCTGTATCTTGCTTTAGCTGCACAGTAAATATCTGGGAAATTAAACTCTCCAATGGGGAGGGTATCCTGTGGTTACATGTATCTTGAGACTTAGTCCAAGAATTATTATTCTTGCTTTCCTCCAGTCTTGGTGATCTATAGTGCTTACCTCCTGTAGATTCTCCTTTGATTTTCATTCCTTTTGTCTTTATCCAAGAATTTCACTACCCTATTCTCCATTTTCATATTGTCGTCTGCTGGCGTTGGAGATGTTTTTCACATACAAAACCATCCCTCCTGTCTCTTCCTGTTGTATCTCTTCTATATAAATTGAACCTGTCTGTACTGATATTCTGGTTATGAGAATCATTTTACAAGGGTTCACTTGCACTCATACTTTCCATTATTTAGTGATATTTCTAGTTCTTCTTGCTTGTTTCCCATACAGAATTTTCATTCACATAAAGCCACTTTATGACTTTAGTACTTTTATTATTCATCATCTATTTCAGAGCTTCAACTTCTGTCTTATTTTGTGTTTTAAAAGCACACACTTGAGTTTTTGGATTAAGTAAAAGCTTCTCCTTTCAGCTTGTTTTAAAGCCCACATAACAAGCCAATTTTATACCTGAGAAGTTGTCACTCTCTCTGTTTTAGTGGAGACCATCTAAGCAAAGCAGCCATCTCTCATCACAGAAGATAGCCGAATTCTCTTTGATTTCAAAATCTTTTTCTCTGTTCTGTGAGAGAATATAGTGATTGGTGTCTCATATCAGACTTAGCTTTTTTTATTTTCCACCAATGCATTGTATTGGAAGGCTCTGTGAAAAAAAAAAAAAAAAAAAAAAAAAAAATCACCTGGGTTGATTTCAGCTTTGTTTCTTTCCCTGTTTCTCTTCCTTGATCTCTGAGGAGGTCTTTCATCTTCCCTAAACAAAATTATAGCTGTTCCTTAAGTCAGAGATTGCTTATCAGAAAAATCCCTTCCTCCTAAAGAAATAAATGAATAGAACAAAACTAGATGAATATGAAACAAATGTTTCACATTGCTGCAGTTATCAGTATGCTAATGTCCGTGCTCTGCAGTATTACTGTGGAAATACTGCGGTATTACTGTGGAAACGGTGATGTGGGTTACTAAAAGAAAGATGATCTACTGTCAAATGGCTGCCAAAACCAGAAGGGTCAATTTCTTTATGAGCCTTCCTATTAAAAAGAACAGCAGAAAACTGAAAGTCTAATCTGATTCATACTGTTGCAGATTTTGAGAGCTGAGCTCAAGGCATCATAACAAAATCTCAGCCCCAGCACTCCAGGAGATGTTCCTTGGCTGTGCAGATCACTGAAGGAATAAGCAGAAATATTATTTGTATTTTAACAGATAAATGTCAGTTAGCTGTTTTCCTGTTTTAACAAGGAATTTGAAAGATGATTCCTGAGTTTTTCTGAGGTTGGTTCATTTAGCAGCACTCTTTGATATTTGTGAAATGCCACCTTTCTATGAATATAAGAGTTTGGCAAAGAACGAGAGAACTAGTCATTAAAATTCAAAAGTACATAAATGACAAATAAGGAAGTAATTTAGAGGATTTTATTTGGCATGTGGGGTGTGGAAACAAACCAAGTAGCCTACTGCAACTTTGACTGTATTTGAAGTTATGTATTTAACTCATCCTTCTGATCCCAGGCTGGTGGGAGTCTGCAGAGGAAGTGTTTTCAGCCCTGTGAGAGGCACCAGGTGTGCTTTGTACTGAGGTCAAGTGATGGCCTCTAGACTTGTTAAGGCCAGGATAAAGGCTGAAAAGCTGGGCCATCTGCTGCTCCATGGGGGTGATGGAAAGTGGAAACACTGGTGTAAACAAATGACAAAAGGGTAAATAGAGTGAAGTAACCAAGAGCTTAATTTTTGGTACCTATTGACACCTGAGGCCAGGAATAGGTGTTGTCCAAATGATGGCAGTTTTTTTCTCAAGAAGACATTGTTATCTTTCCACAAGGATTAGAAGAGCTTACTTTGCCTCTGCTGTTCTTAGAGCAGGTGTGCCTAGGAAATCATCTTGAGCAGGGCAACTTGAGGAGGGCTTTTGCCTTTCCTGGGCTAGAAGCCCAGGATGCTGAATATTCACTGGTATTTGTATTTGGAATAGATAGATGAAACCTATATTGGGATCACCTGTATATGTCAACTGCACTGTCAGCATCTAGAAACACAATGATTTCTACTCAAGTTCATGTTATCTACCAGGCAAAAAATGTGTCAGAGATGTCAAAGCTTCCTTTGCACAAGCAATTGTCTTTGCATGCCACAGCGATTGTGCATACTGCATTACATATCTGTGTTGCTGCCTGGAGTTTGCAAACATGCCTTAGCTCCCTTTTCACAGGCAGTCGCTTACATAGGAAAAGCTAATGAGTTCAGAGGCAAGGATTGAAAATAAGCAGTATCATAAAAAAAATATTGCAGAATCTATCAACCCTACTCACAAAGAAATATCAGTCGATTATTCTTTCTTATAAACTCATTGGTACACACTAAATCCAGGAATTACTTTTAGCGGCTTGTATGCTGTTTTGAGGTACACAAACAGCACGGTAACTTCATTGTTCACAATGGTAATTAAGTCACTACATTATCTCATCACAGTGAGTCACTTAAATGGCATCACTGTTGCAAGATGGGAAAATTTAGCAGCTGGAAAATTATGGGTCAGATTAACTCCTAGTGTAACATTCAGAAGTATTATGCCCTGGATACATCTGGCCCACCCTTTATAAATTAGATTGTGTTTAATATGCTTTGTAGAGGAGATGAATCAGACCGGGTGTTTGGGAAAGAAAAAAAAAAAAAAAAAGAACCTGTCTCATGCTTTTAGTTTGCCCATTCCTTGGGGCAAATGGCTGTTGAAGTTGTGAAAATAATCCCTTGTTTTTCCAGAACAGGCCTACCTGGACCTTCAGCAGTAGATCACCAAGAGTGTATCTTCTGTACCAGGTCATGGGAGTTCAGTGCAGAGTTGTACAGTAGAAAGAGCATGCCTGCAGTCCCTTAAAGACATCAGTCTGCTGTAAGTCAGCCATGCACATGGCCCTTAAGGGATAGCTGCAAGGCACTTAAAGCTATAACATCACACACAAAGGTCTGAGATGGGAATCGAGTCTAAAATATACAACTACTTTTGAAATGCAATTTAAAACAGGCCATGAATATCTATTTTTTAAAAGCCCCTGTGACTGAATTTCCCTTTTGACCGTTATTTTATTTTTTTAAAAAAGAAGAAAAGACACAAAGTGTCGACACTGTAATATTTTCTACTGATGACTCGTATTACCCCTGAGTGACAGCTCCTTAATTCAATTGCACAAAAACATGGACATCATGCACAGGTAAACATTCGTTAACTTTTCTTGCCAACCCTTTTTTAAATTAAAGGCAGTGGAGGGGGGGAGGAAATGGCACTCAAAGTTATTGCCAAATTTGTCAGCTCTGATCTTGTCCTGACTCTAAGCCCAAGCAGCATTTATCAGGTTTCGTTTCCGAGGATACTGGTGAGTTCAAATCAAAGTGCTTGCCACTATTTCCAACAGGCTGGGGGCTCTGGCAACCACTGCCACAGTGGCATTCCCAGCTGGAAAACACACAGAGCAAAACCCCTCTGTGGGTGTAGAGTGGTGCTCTTGGGTTTTCACTTTGTGGAAAGAGTTAAGTGTTTAAAGATGAGGGTTCAGGGAAGGAGAATCTGAGCCTGTTGAACTTGTTTTTCTCCCTCCCAGAGCTGCCCAAGTTTACAGTCTGTGGCTCTATCCGTAGGGCTTCAGACAGCAATAAAAGGGAGGCAGAGAGGTTCCCTGACAAAAGCCTGAAACCCTGGTATCTCTTTTGTTTTCACCCTAGTCTATGGCCACTGACATTACTCCCTTACACCATGGATGGATAATAAGCCCCCTTCTCAGGAATAGAAAAGCTCTTATACATTTTAATGTGACCTTAGACAGTGCTTTTCAGAAATCACAGGCACATCTGACTACACTTGAGGTTGAATTGAGCTAATGGCATTCACCTCATCTTTAGATGCAAAATTGGAAGATAAAAAGACCTTGATGTGAAAAGGAAAGGGGGGTTGTGGGGAGCGGGGGTGGGGGGAAGAGGAGCAGATTAGAGATATTGCTTAAAAATCTTATGATTGCTAGTTGATAACGAAATGTCTCCTTCTCTTTCTAAAAACCCTATGGGCTTGCAAGATGTCCTTGCGCTTTTATTTTTAATGATAGAATCTTTTTATTCCCTGGCCAAGGAAATTTCAATGTTGCTGCATATGCGGCCAGGAGATATGCTGACCTTTAGCAAATCTTATTTTTAAAATCAGATGGAACAGTTATTGCAATATTCCAGCCCTGTAAGATTAAAAAAGAGCTTTCTTCCTCTGTAATCAGACGTGGATTAAATTTATTAAAGGTGCAGTATCTCTTCTTTAAATGACACTTGCCAGTCATACTGAATTCTAATAAGCCATTTGAAAAATTTGTGTTCTTCTGCTTTTATTTTTTTTTTTAAATCTGAAACAAAGGCATAAAAAGAGTGGGATAACTTATTTGACTAGCAAAGAAACTTGATGTTAACAGGAGAAGGGAAGCAGACAAAAGAAAGTAACTGAAACATTAATGAATGATAATGCTGAGCAATGAAACATGCGAGGAGGAAATTCAATGCGGAAAATGCAGTTTAAAACTATAGTAGATCTACTCAGTGAAGAGGTGCAACGGGCACAAAAAAAAGCCTTTAAAAAATCAGATAGTATGTTTATTATAATAATTTCAGTTCTGTTCCGGAGCAGAACTGTCTGCCTCTTGGGTGCATATGCACATTTGAGAATATCAGACCAGTCAATCCTATTTAAATGTGTTTTTATTTGCTAAGTATGGAGAGATGCTCGGGATTGCCTGAACTGTAAGTAAAGCTATAATCCTTTATCTTAGGAGTGTCCAGAATGACTAGATGGATTCCTTGACATTGTTTTTAAAATTCTGAAAGCAAATTTGGGAAATTATTCAACAGCTTCTATTAACATGAAGCTTTTCTGGGTTTTCCTTGAAAATCATAGAATTGTAGAATTGTTTAGATTGGAAAAGATCATTTAGCCCAACCATTAACATAGCACTGTGTTGTAGTTTAAGCTCAGCCAGTATCAAGTTCATCACTAAACCATGTCCCTAAGTGCCTCATATAGACGTTTTTAAATACCTCCATAGGTGATGACTCCACCACTTCCCAGGGCAGACTATTCCAAATGCTCGACAACCCTTTCAGTGAAGAATCTAATTTTTAATATCCAATCTAAACCTCTCCTGGTGCAACGTGAGGCCATTTCCTCTTGTACTATTGCTTCTTACTTAGGAAGCTTTCTTACTTTCTCATCAAAGCCATGAGGATGCACTTTCTCCAGGAGAATTCTATGGCAAATAGTGCCAAAGGCTTCACTAAAGTACAGGTAGACAATGTCCACAGCCTTTCCCTCATCCACTAAGCACATCAGTGTGTCACAGAAGGAGATAGGGTGAGGCAAGCAGGACCTGCCTTTCATAAACCCATGCTGACTGGGCCTGATCGCCTGGTTGTCCTGTACATGCCACATGATGGCACTCAAGATGATCTGCACTACAACCTTCCCTGGCACTGAGGTCAGACTGATAGGCCTGTTGATCTTCAGAGCCTCCTTCTGGCCCTTCTTGCAGATGGGTGTCACATTCACTAACCTTCAGTCAACTGGGACCTCCCCAGTTAGTCAGGACTGCTGATAAATGATGGAAAGCAGCTCAGTGAGTACCTCTGCCAGCTCCTTTGGTACTGTTGTGGGGATCTATCCAGCCCCATAGATATGTGTGTGTCCAAATGGTGTAGCAGACGGCTGATAGCTTCCCTTGAATTATGGGGGCTTCATTCTGCTCCCCATCCTTGTCTTCCAGCTCAGGGGCTGGGTACCCCAAGAACAACTTGACTTACTACTGAAGACTGAGGCAAAGAAGGTGTTAAGTACCTTGGCCTTTTCGTCAACCTTTGTCATTATATTTCCCCTGCATCCAATAATGATGGATATCCTCCTTAGCTCTCCTTTTGTGTTAACGCATTTGTAGAAATATTTTTTATTGTCTTTCATGGCAGTAACCAGGCTAAGTTCTAATTGGGCTTTGGCCCTTCTAATTATCTGCCTGCATAACCTCACGACATACTTGTAGTTCTCCTGAATTGGCTGACCCTTCTTCCAAAGGTCACAAATTCCCCTTTTTTCCTGAGCTACAGTCAAAGCCCTCTGTTCCTAACCTCTAAGTGTGGGTCCAAAAACACTGATGGCACAGGAAATGTGAAGTGTACAAGGACACTCAGGAGAAGTTTGTCATTAAGCATATCCATCTTTTCAAAATAATTAGTAGAGTCTTAATTACGAATCTGGTCTATGCTCTCTGATTGTGCCTAGCAAAGGAGCCTCTCTATCTGACCTTCCCACTCCTACATAGCCTAAATTTTTCGTGGCTGTGAACCTGCTTGTCAGAATCAATCTGGATGTGTGATAATCATGGCAGGAAACTTCATAAGTGGCCTCTTGAAAAAAAGGCAAAAAACGCAGTTTTGCACCACTGTATGCAGAGTCGTGAGCTGCACTGCTGCAGCCCAAGGGTCCTCATGGGATCTCAGTTAGGATGGTGCTGTAGACGCACCAGGCTAATGCCTCTTCCACACCAGCATGGGGAGAAGCTGTCCAGCACCAGGCCATGTCAAAGCACCTTCCAGCTTTCCACCCTGAACTTCCTAGCTGTTTTTCTGGTTTCCATCTCTTATTTCTCAAGAACGGCCCATTATTAGAATTATATATATGATAGTGTGATACACAGAGTCAAATGTATCCCCAGGGTGACTTTGCTGACACTAGTAGATTAGCATGTGCTATAAATTTAGCCATTCCCGTGATGCAAAAATCTCTTCATTTATCCCTAAATAAACATTAATTAAAAATTTTACATACATAAAATATATGAAAGAAAAAAAAAACCTGCTCCTGCATTAACATTATAAGAAATATCACTTACAACAGTGAAGGCTAGGAAATTAAGTAATTCAAGCTAGTCTAGAAAATTGAAGCGTCAATGCCAGCTAACAGGAGCTGAGAATTAACTACCTGACTGCAATTTGTTAGTCATATTATTCCCTTATGATTTTCATTATACATAGGAAAACAGCCCTGCTTTAAATGTGTGATTTTTTTAAACCCAGATGGTTTAGGAGCCTTAAAAATTGTAAATCAAAACCAGAAGAGATTTTTCTCTTAGTTCTGTATCTCTCTCTTTTTCTTGCTTTTATTCGTTCTCGCTTGCTTGCTTTCACTCTCACTTTCTTTCATTTTCGTTTCTCTTTTCTCTTCTCTTTTTCTTTTGTTTTCCTTTTCTTTTTTCTCTTCTTTTTTCTTTTGCTTCCTTCCTTCTTCCCTCCCTCCCTTCTTTCCACCTTTTTCTTTCTTTCTTTCCTTCTTTTCTTTCTTGTTTCTCTCTTTCTTTCTCTTTCTCTTTCTCTCCTTCTTTCCTTCCTCCCTCCCTCCCTGCCTCACCTTCCCTCCCTCCCTCCCTCACCTTCCCTCCCTCCCTTTCTCTTTTCCTTCCTTTTTTCTTGCTAGCTTTTTTTTTATTATTAGAGGGTGGTTCATTATTTCCTATGTTTTAAAATATATTTTAAATTGCTTTTATGATATTGTACAATGCCCCAAGCACTTCAGTGGGGGACCACTTTATAAATAAAATTATTATTATTATCATGCTTAGTGCACATGTCAGCAAGTGTTCAGAAAAAATAAGTGACTGGTACCCTTGCCCTCCAGAGACTGAGAGCCTTATTTCTTCAACTTGACTTTCACTGGCCTGAAGTTTGGGTAAGAATTAGAGTCATGTCTAATCTTGCTCTTCCTACTGGCGCAGGAAAATGAGCTGTCATTGAGTAGCACTGGCAGTGAAGGGCCATTTTTATAATTCCTTCTACATCATATGCTATAACCACATTCCCCCTTTTTATTTTGAGGATGTAAAGTTGTCAAATGGGAAAAGAAAAAAAACTCTGTAGAGTTTTTATGGGATCTTCTGGAAGATTCATGTGTGTTGTGTACATGGAAGTGTAGGTGGGCTGGCAGAAAGTCAGGAATAATCTTAGATTGTGTTAATGTTAAAGCTTAATAAGCTTGGTGCAGTATATGGAGAAGGAGTGGGTCCTAAGTTCTTTAATAGTTCTTTAATAGATCATTTTTTCACTTTAGATGAACTTTAAAGAAAAATGATAATGTAAGCACTGGTAGTTACTCTAGGTTGGGATTTAAGATTACAGCATTTAGTAAGATTATATATTTGATGAACAAGGCGAGGTGGTGTGTGTCAGCCTTTGAAGGGGTTACCTCGCCTAGGAAGTGAGTATTAACAGCATCTCAACCCTACCAAGATTAATGTCAGCGGAATCAAAACTGGCATTAGCAGAGTACTGTTGTCAGGAAGCTCACGACAGTTCAATAACTTTAACACACTGGGTAGATTTGAGCATGTGTGTCAAAGACTAGTACTGCTTAAAAAGGCATGTGGCAAGTAGGCAGTTCTAATATAAAGATCATAAAAGATTTGAATACCAAACGTACAAGTGTTGAGTATTACTTGTGGGTATTTGGGAAAAAAACTTTGCTGAAGTTTTCTTTTTTTTTTTTTTTTTCCTGCCTCCTTCTCTGTTTGTAAATTTATTTTAGATGGGGATTCCCATCCCTGAAGAATTAGTATGGGTTATAATGAAACCTGTATAGCTATCAATGAACCTAATGAGGAAACATGGATTGTTACCTAATGGTAATAGGGAAACACTATGTAAAAGAAGGCTGAAAACTGCTTTTGATGGGTTTGTTAAACACGATGCTGTATGCTTTGGGTTTGATTTTCACTTACTTTTATATTTCATGCCATGTTTTCTGTGGCAATATTAAGGGATTCAAGCACTACAAAAAAAAAAAAAAGAAAAAAAAAGAAACCCAAACGAACTGTAAATGCTCCTTTGCTAACTAAAAAGGTCCTTCACTGATCTTTGAAGCCAGAGGAGCACTGATAATAAGCGCATAATAAGGTGGTAATATAAGTGTATAGGTCTATTTTTAGAGGCACTTAGGGAACTACACTAGGGCCTTCTACCCTAACCGTTCCCCGAAAGAAGAAACACCACGAGCGAGCCCAGCCTGTCCCTTCGTACGTACACAAAGGCCGGTGCCATCCCACGAGGGCAGCGGCGCCCTGGAGGCCTGGGGGGCCGCGGCGGGGCCGTGTGGGAGCGTGGAGGGGCGGTGGAAGCGGAGCTTGGTGCGAGCTGCCGGCTCTGCCCGGCCCCGCGCCCTGCCCTGCCTCGGGGGATGGAAAACTGGAACGGGGATTTGTTTTTGAAGCGCCTGCGAAGCGGCTCTGCTCTGCTCTCATCTGCTCCCGCTCAGCCCATCCGAGAGCAGGGATTTTCTGGTTTTAGTAGTGATGTAAACTAGGAAATATTTTATTTTTCGGCTTGCTTTGTCAGACCTTTCGAGCTGCAAGCAAAAGGCTGAAAGCCTTTGTGCTCTGTGTAACGGCTGCCCTCGGCCCCTGTTCGTGTATGCGTGCACTGTCTGCCGCTCTTACACTTAGTTGGGAGCTGCAGTTCGACACAAACATTACTGCTTCTTGGGAGGAATTTGGGATTCATTTCTAGAAAAGAGATAGCAGTTTAATTACAGGTCAGATACGATATTATGTTCTGCCACATATTTGTCAGAGTGATAAGTTTGGGGATGTTTGTGCCTTTCAGAGGGGAAGAAAAAGATGTCTTTAGAGAGGAAGATTAATTTGTCTAACTAAAACATGAAGTCTTGGAAAGCCAAACCGAAATGATAAAAGAGTATAGTGTGCTTGTTTGTCTCTGGTATAGGCTTTCCATAAATAAAGGAATTTGGCTGCAAATGATCTGAAGTAATATTTTAGCACAAACCTTAAACCACACACTGTTATTATCTATTTCCATGCTTCTCTCTATATATTTTGACAGATATTTTTGCTGTCCTTGCCATTGTGGAAGCACATGCCTTCTCACAATTTTCTCTTTTATAAGTTACTAGGATTTGAAAACCTAAATCTGACTTCTGGTCTGCCCTGATTCTTTAATATCTGCCTCAGCTCTGCTGTTTGCTACTGAAAATCCAGAACTACTGGGAAGGAAAGATAAATAAATAATAAATAAATAATTTGCTTTAAATGTGTGAAGTGTTCCAATAATTTTAAACTGTTTAATTTAAATTTTAAACTGCAAATCTTCAACCTCTAATCACTTCTAAACTGAAGTGGTTTTAACCAAATGTGAAGTGCTGCAGAGTTTGAAATGATTATGCCTGGAGTAGATGACTGTAAACTTTGGAGAGGGTTGAAAACTCTCCTTTTTTTTCTTTCCTAAAAAAACCCAACCCCAAACTAAGCACTTGCTCAGCATTAAACTATTTCTGCCAAAGAAGGCGAGGGGCTGAGAGGGAAGCTCTGTTAATACTGCAAGACCAAAACAGTGAAAAGATCAAAGCATTTGAGAGTTTTCAGAGGCACAAAGTCCAGCGCCAGGCTGAAGCAAATGTAGAAAGCAACTCCCAGCCTGAGAGCCCGGGTAGTGCTGGCGAGGTGCTGGGCTGCGGGCGCAAGGCGGGGAGGGGGTGCCAGGCGATCCATGGTCCCTGGGCTCCTGCGCTGCAGGAGGGCAAGCCTCTGCGAGGCTCTATGGAGAGGAAGGTATGTGTGCAGCAGCGGGATGGTTAACACTTCCAAATTTGCAGCTATGTTTTTAGGACTCTTTCCAGCATTAGCTTCTCTTCAACATTTTTATTTTAGGGCTTTCAGTCTTTGCATTATGTGTTTTTCCTGTTTGAGGGAAAGAGTAAGAAACTTAAACTAGAATTCAGAAGCTGGTCCAGGACTCGGCTCCAGCTGGAAAAACACATGTGCTGGCATTCAGCTCCTGTAAGCTCCTTTCTGACTATTTTGAATGCTGGCATTGTTACAATAGGCAGGGGAACAGCCATGATAGCCCAGGGTGACAAATTGCTCAGTCTTGTGCATATATGTTTTTGCCTGGCTGGTTTTTATTAGCATGTAAGCATCATCTGCGGACTGCGCATTCTTTCTCTTTCATTTTCATGACCTCGTCCAGTTCAGATGACTGACAGATCCACTATGTGATTTCCAGGTTTTGATGATAACTTTTTGACAGCAGTCCTTGTCTTTTATTTAACATTATTATGATGATTATAACAAAGGGCTGCATGTCGGCCAGTGTGGAAATCAGACTGAGTGCCGCCTCCTAAACTCTGGTGATAACTTTGTGTTGTTGTAACAACAAAACACAACTTCATGGATTAAATGAGGAAAAAGGAGGACGACTGTCGAATCTGATTATTTGGATTACTGCAAAAAGTAGCTATTTTATGTCAATGGGCAGCTGTTTTATGCCTTAGTCCTTCAAGGACTTTGGTACTTATTTAACCTTCCTCAGGCGAGTGATCCCATTGATTTAAACAGGACTACACATATGTGTGTAAGGGCCAGGACCTCATTATGCAGAGAGGATGTAAATAAACATCAACTTTTCCCCCTTTGGTTAAAATGAGACTCTTGTAAATGAATGAAACCAAATGAACAAACAAAAAACAGATGAAAGAGAAAACATCCCTTCTCTCTGAAAGAAAAAGCGTTACATGCATCACTTCAGATTTGGCAGCCTCTTGTCTCTTACAGACTCTGTTTTTGTTTGCTTAGAGATGGCTGAATTACTATTTTTGATACCACTTCGGATCATGTGCTAGAAAAGGGTTCTTGTCAAAGCCTCCCAGCGGGGCTGGACAAGATCTCTCCAGCACAAACCCTGCTCTCCAGCAGGGACGATGAGGGAAAAGTGGTGATGGATAATTTCTGCTGTGCAGTCCCTCTTTTGCATGGGAATTTGCATGAAAGATATAAACACACTTAGTGTGTGCAAATTAGAAATAGCTACTTGCTCAGCATTTGCTGAGGAGAAAGGTTTTGATTTTGCAGCTTGCTTTCACTGCTGATCAACGAGTTTAAACTTCTGATCCTCCAGGTTTATTGCTCCGATTTTTGTTCAGTTTTGCTATCCTGAGGGTAGAGGCTGGGAGAGGACACTAGATGCAGAAGACTGATTTCTTTCCCACTCCAGTATCCATTTTGTAGAAAACTGACTCTTGCATTTCTTGGTGGTCCTTTCCCCATGTGAGTTAGATGCTGCTTTGTCGTTTTGATTTGAAACAGCTGCTAAGGGAATCTTTGCCACTGAAGTTTTGGTGACAAAATGGAGATTATATCCTCAAACAGCCTCCCACACGTGTCTCCTTCCTTCTTTGGTTTACAGAGAAGGAGGTGAGTTTAGTATTAGGACATGCCTGTGGAGGTTTCATGCTAGTAGAAAATTCTCCTTTGCCTTGGGAATTCAGTACTGACAAGCAATGGAGACATGATAGCCCCTTTTCAATTCTGCAGTGGAATGAATGGGTTGAGTCAGGGCAGAATCCTGTATCCCTGTTTAGCAGATGTACCTCTTTCATGTGTTGAGATTTTCCAATCGGTACATCCCATGGTTGGACTCAAGCAGTACAAGATAAAATCAGTCCTTTCAGTGGGTGGAAAACCAGTCATGAATGTGTGAAAACTGTCTGGGAACATCCACACTCTTCATTGAGGTCTTTGTGTATACCAAAGGTGGTAGAAAACCTCCTGCTATCTTTGAATTTTGGATTAGGTTTATACATGGATTTCAGTGATGAGCAGAGGTCTTGTTACAGGTTGCTGTGTCGGCTTAATGCTGGGGATTAACCTCTGAAGGTAAAAAGTGTGTGCTGTGACAGCACAAGTGAAGAAACCGTGCTTTAATTTTTCTGGCTAAAGCAGACTCTCATATCCTGTAGATTGACTGCTGAGGAGGACATTTAGCAGACTGAGCTCCTCTGTGAATCTGGTCAAAGCTTTTGTGCTGAAATGTTCATTCCATTAAAAACACACTTGTTTGCTGGCACTGAGACATTTCAAAAGAACAGGCCTGTTCTAACGCATCTTCCAAATGATTTCAAAACTGGACAGTGAAGCAGATTTCCGTCAAAACCAGCCTGGCTCCTCACTGCTCCCTCTCTGCCGTCCACCCTCTGGGCTGTCTGGGCTGGGATTCTTGCACATGTCATCCCTGCTGCTCTTGTCGCCCTCCTGCAGCCCCAGGGTGTCCTTGCAGCTGCCAGGCACACCTCTGTGGCAGCAGGTTCTGAGGCTCCTAGACACCCTGCTCTCGTTGTAGGGCCATAGCTGAGCTGCAGTTGCCTGTGCTTGGGCACCCCTGCACTCAGCACTTCTAACCAAAGCATTTCAATCATTTACAGTATCTTGAATTTTCCTTTCCTTACCCAGCTTTGAAACCTTCACTCTGATGTGAATTTCTTGTTCTTTCAAATCCCTGAAGTTTCCCTAGATAGATCACCCACAAAACCAGTACTGGTCATGATATGCACCTGGCTAACATGGCGCTAGAAGATAAAGTGATAGAAATGTGTGAGAACATGAACTGGTAGATAGAGGGGTTTTCTCTGGTGTCAGAAAATAGGTAAATAGTGCCTCGCTCTGCAAAAAATTGCTGTGAGTGCTTAATTTTGGGGCAGCCTGAACACCTAAATGAGACTGTGCCTTGGGAATAAATGCGGAGCTTTGGACCATCAATTTTTGTAAGACAATATTGCTCCCTTTGGGTAAGCAGAGTAACGAACTTCAGCTGTGGTGGATCTGTCTCTCTGTTTTGCGGGAGGCTTTTGTGGAACGTGGCTTTCACTGAGGTTTTGTCCCTTCTCTAGGGGCTGCACCAGCAGTGTATCTTCTCCTCCTGGCTATCTCCCAGCCAGAAAACTGAATATCCCCCATCACTGGTTTCAGTGGGGCTGAGGGACAGCTCTCTGGAGCCCGGTGAATAGTTAGGTGCTTTCCATCACTGTGCTGTTCCATCAGGGTGTTTAAGTTTAATTTACTGGCTAATCTCTGGTGGTAAAATTCATTTCTGCTCTGTCTGTTTAGATTGTTGTGACACTCAGCCAAGCCAGTGTCCGCTGGCTCCCTTTGCTGCCAAGGGCTCAGGGTGGAGTGGAACAAGGAGGGGTTCTGGCTGCTAGTAGCTGCTCCCCTTGTGCTTTGCCTTGACACAATGTAAAAAGACATACCTGCTTTCCATGCAGAGCCCTAGTAAACTCCTCACACTGCAAGTGTCCATAGCAAGAGGTCTGAGAACACTTAAGTTTCATCCCTTCCGTTGTGGGTTTTAGCACATAAATCAATGTGATTGTCTCAGTTCCTCTCCTTTTTGTTTTGTTTTTTGTTTTTGTTTTATTTTTCATAGCATGATTTTCTCACATTGGGTAGGGCAGGAATACAAACAGAAGAATAGAAGGAAAAGGTGAACACCTTCTGGTCCTGCTCACATGAGACATTTCAAAACTTCTGCATCTCTCTCAGTATTTTGGCTCTGGTTTTAATAACTTTTAATCACTTTCTTCGTTAGCCTGATTGTTCATTTTTCAATATGCTCCTTTAACTACTTATATACCTCACAAAGAATACTGCAGAGAAAGCAAACTAATTTATTAGAAAAGCAGAACCACATGGCATTCCATATTGGGCAGATTTGTGATGAGCAATTAATTATTTCTATTTTCTCCCTCCCCAGTTTAAATACAGTTTAAGTTGTTGATGTCAATATTATCAAACCAACATTTTTATATCATTTGCCAGGCTTGACAGAATTAAGTGGATTTCTTTAAGTGATAATAGACATAATTAATTTGGTGTGTAAGTTGCTTTGTCGCCTTTGAAGTTAAGTAAAAAAATGAAATGTTAAGACTGAATTAGTGCTATTTAATTGGAAACCATTATAAAAAATAAACTACGTCCACGGTAGTTCCATGAAATAGAAAAGAGAAAATGTACGTATAACTCCAGAAATTAACAATTTGTGGTTGAGTCTTTTGCTTTAATAGCTGTAAGATTGGCAGCAGAGATTGCAAGTACAGTGGAGAGAAGGCAGAGCAACACAGAAAGGGCAGGGCTGAGCTATTTGAACATGACTGACAAGAATAGTTACATGAAATTTCTTTATAGGTCACACAAACAGACAGAATGAAACCATTGCTCTTGGAGGCAGTGCAAGTGTTTCATTTTCCTTATTTCATCTTTTGTGGTCCTATAATAAATAAAGAGTGGTTATATGCAATGTTGATAACTTGCAAAGGATGTTAGGCTTTGCCATGTGCCTCTGCACCTGGCTTAGTAGATATTTGGAAGACAGAAGATGTTAGCATGTTTAATGGCTTTTAATATACAGCACTGTTTATCAGAAGGCCATCATGAAAAATGATGTGCCAGAGACCTGGCATTCTCCTGTGCATCAACTGAACAGCCTGGAAAAGCTAATCTGTGATATCCGTATTATAAATTAGATATTACTCTCAGATATTATCAACTGATTATCAGCTCAGTCCTATGTAAGGTAAAATTTTGCTGTTTATTAAAATGAGTAGGTTTCTGGCCTCCATTTTATATCAGGAATAACTTAAGTCTTCAGCTGTTAGAAGAAAGTTATGGTTTTGTTTTCACCCATGATGTCAAAACAGCTGCGGAAGAGGAATATGTGGAAGGAGGGGAGAAAGCATGGAGTCGACTTTCCTCAAGTGAAGGGCAGTCTAGTAATTTCCTAGTAAAACCAGTATTTCCCTCCACTAATAGTGGCAAGGTAAAAAATGGGTGCTATGATACCACTGTGGTGAACGGGATGCTCTCGTTTATATTGGATGCCAGTTAGATAAAGTTGGCTGTGTAAGTGAAGAGATTACAGCGGTGTCTGCAAAAGGATGAAAACTAAAGCTTTTATTCCTGAATTTGCTAGGAAATAGTGTGGATTATAATACCAAGATTCCTTTCCCCCCTCCTACACCTTTGTTGACAGTGAAAACACCACACCAGGTTCATTCTTGGTCAAGTATGTGCCCACAGACCTCTCCAATCTGGGTGGAAAAAAGAGGGGGTACTGTTGAGGAGTAAACAGCAGATGCCTGTGGTCACCTCTAAATTACTGTTTTGGTGAAAGGTACTAATAGCTGCCATCAAGTGAGCCTTTGATCCAAAGACAGTAACAGATCTCATTAAAATCAGTGGGTTTGCCAAACACTTCTTTTCAGACTCTGAAGAAGCAGCAACTGAGCCTCTTTAAATAGCAGAAACAATGAAGGGATTTCAGACAACACATGCCAGGTCATAGCTGAGCATGTAGGCAGGGGGATTTCCTCTGTGGTGCACAGGGAATGAGATTTTTAATTTGTAGTTGCTGTGCATCCAGTGGCAGCAGAGCTATGTGAAATCAGGAGTAGCAGTTGCGAGTAGTACTGTGGTGGCAGGAGTGGGACTGAGGGTCTCAGGTGCAGAGCTTGGTGGAGCTGGGTGGTAAACTCTTGTACAGAAACTGGGTATCAAAACCCCCTCTGTGTTCAGAGAAACATACCTCTGTTTTGGCAAAAAAAAAAGAAGTAAAAACACAGCCTAGAGAAGATCACTGTACTGTGTCACTGTTTTCTCATCTAGAGTGGTCCTAGGGGGAACTGGATGCTGTCTAACTGCTAAGACCAAAGGAGCAACAGTGATGTACTTGAAAAACAGTGAAGTCCATGGAAGACTACTATTGCCTTTTGTGAGCTCTGGGTCAGGTCAGGGTTGCCAAGAGTTTGATACTGCTAAGATGATTATCTCAAGGGGACGTTTCTGAGAGAACTGTACAGCAGGGGAGACAATACTTGCTTTGCCTGGTTTTGACAGTATGTCATATTCGATGGATGCTCTCTTCACTTTCCAGCTTCTGACAGGCTGTAAGAGCTAATTAAACAAAACTACTAAATTTACATGCTTCCTTCAAAGGAGCACACATTTATCCTACAAACAGTTAATACCTACTATCATGGGTATGTAACTAGTCAGTGTGCTACAACACATATTGCAGAGCCTACTGAAGGCAGATATTGCCAATTAACACATGATATTACCAATCAGCATTTATGCCATTTATAGAACACGTTGTCTTGCTGCTACTGGAGCTTCAAGACCCAGAACAGTATGAAAGCATTTTTAAAGGAGGATTTTATATCAGAGAGGGAATAAAGCTCAGTTTTATTGAAGAGGTGGAAGAGTAACAAAGGGCTGAACTACAGGGAAAGGAGCAACACTTTACAAACACACAAAAGACAAAGTCTCTGCCCGGGGGGTCTTATAGTGTCAGGCCAAGGAAATTCTGTGTATGAGACATCAGAGGATGGCAGTGGGAGGCAGGAGGGAAGGAGAGAAGGTGGTGTGAAAAAACACAGGTGTGTACCCTGGAGAACACCTTTTTTATATTGTGCTTTGTCATCAGATTGTGGAGGTAGGGAAGGCTTCCATCACATGGGCAGCATTGGCTGGAAGCAGAGAAACATAATCCGAAATGGATATTTAAGAAAGGACAACAAATGGGTAAAAGGCCACTTTCTACTTCCCCAGGTTTGGACTGCCTGGAGAAAAAGTTCTCAAGGCAGTAACAAGCAGCTCCGCATTGCTGTGAGTTATGCCAGCCTGAAAAATCATAGAATCGTAGCATATATAGAAATAGAAATACTTCAATGTGGGCATTTGCCAGAGTAATTTTTATTCCTCCCCACTCAATAAGAGCCCTTCTTACCTTTTCTTCCTGTGCCTTTGCTGTCACTGCTGTCCAGAAATGCTTCCATGGACTCCTGTCAGTACTTGGAGCCAGAGCCTGGTATTTTCCTCTTTCCCCAAAGTGTATTCAGCAGGAGAGAGATTCCTCAGTTTGAGGAACTGGGAATTGCAGCCCAGGGTTTGGTGAGAGAGATGGGGAGGCTCATCAGTAAGGAGGCACAGGGCAGGAATACACAAATACCTATGGATTTATTTTAGGTACAGGTATATAAGCTAACCAGAAAATAAAGTCACTACAGAGAAAGAATACTTCCTAAAAGTGGTTTGACGTACAATTTCTTTTGAGGAATTAACATATGCTGTCTCTAATGATGCAGCTTGTAAATCAGAAGAAAAAATGAGCTAGCACCTTAGGCTGAAGAAGAACAAACCAGGCCTGGAAAGTCTGTCATCCTTCATTGTCCATTTCTTCTTTCTGTTTCACTGAGGAAGAAATGTTGGTACCTCTTGCTGCAGTCCAGGTATTGATATAAGCTAATATTAGTATCTCATGAGGGATGTATATTTTTTTAATGTAGGTTTTTTTCAGCTGAGGGGCTGTGGTATATGCTTTGTATTCTCCTGATGCTAAATAATCACATTGTTCTCACTCAGCTTGTCAGGAGGTTGCACTGGAGCCTCTGAGGTGACTGGACCTGGAAAGCTGCTAAAAAGAAAGATAGGTGAATAATTACCAGGGGTATTTTAGAGGTGTTTCTGCCTCCTCTGTAATTAAGAAAGCACAGCTTGGGGTTTATATAGATGTTTGCACTATTTTTTTTTCTCATCTCATTTATTTTTAACAAGAGCAGTCTGAGTAGTGCTCCCTTTCTTCATCTCATTTCCTATTTCTAAATGCTATGGGAAAAAATGAAATGGAAAGGAATTAGTAAAGTCACCTCTGACAATGTGCCTCTCCCTCCCATCCACTGATGGGAAGTGAATACAGAAGATAACTAATGCTGTGTTTCTCATTAGTCCTAGATTCAAAAAGAAAATGAGGGGAAACCTGAAGGTTTATAGTGCAGGTGTCTTTTCTTCCTAATGCTGGTTTTTAGTAGTCACTTCAGCCTTGAGTGTTTTACATTAAAATCATACTGTTCAATTACCTAATTTAATTCCTCTATAAGATTCCACTGGTCTCCAAGTACTCATCATTCCAATCATCTCTAGTAGTGTACAAGAGCTGGTAAACTTTCTCAACAAGTATTTTCCATTTCTTGAGGCCAGACATTGTGTTTCCTCTTCATGGCCACAATGGAAATTGCCAGGGGATTTCTGTGAGTTGAAACACATTCTGAGGATGGCTTCAGTGAAGATGATCGTTCTTGGAAAAGTTGTACAACACAACCATACAACTCAGATGGGTGTTTTCTCCCACAGTACCTACTGTAAAAAACAAAAGCAAACCACAAAAAAAGTCTTTACCAGATAATATAGCACTATGGTAGGGCTCCACATTTTTATTTCACTGCTGGTGAATGTAAATGCTGAGCTAATAGCGTGTAAAAATTTGTTATGGAAATACAGAGAGAAATATTCATGGAAATTCTATTTATCTTTCAGGTAGTTTTGTCTCAAGAGAAAAATCAGAATTGCAAGGTAAGTCCTTTCTAAGTTTTATATGAGTTCCGATTAAAATTACTAGCTCTTTTTAAGTAATGATTTGTTTGTTTTTACCAAAATTCACAAAAGCAGCAATTTTCATAACCTACAAGAACACAGGAAATTTTGAAAATTGTCTCTACCCCTGAATAGCTGGGGAAAAATGACAGACATTTGGTTAGCTTTACTGAGCACACAGTGTGCTCAATGTGTGGCCTTCAGTGAGATGTTTTAGGGTATTTGGATCCAAAATACCTCTCTCAGTTATATCGAATGTTTTATCTTCAGTGTAGCGCTCCCATTTGTATGAATGAGAGCTCTGATACTGATCATTTGAAGTTGCATATTGCTAATGTTTAAGCCATAAGCTTATTATAACCCTAAAAATAAAATTCAGTATCTTCCCTGGGGTGGATTGAAATGCGTATTTTACCGATGCCTGATGAAATTTCTAAAGTTGCATGAGGTTTCTTTTAAAACCTGAATAAAAAGGTTCTCTCTGGGTTAATTTATGAACTATTTTACTTTAATTTGTTCCTGCCATTTAAAGAATTAAACATAGCTGAGGTGTACCTTGGTGGGCTTTTTTTTTCCCCACAAACCCTCCCAAAGTGCAGAAATCCAGTAAATCACTTTCACACACCCACAAAAAAATAATGGCTTGACCTGCTTGTGGCCAGATCTGACATGCCCTGCTGTGGTGGGAAAATTAATTCACCTCACTACATTGCAGTCACCCTCAGCTGAGTCCTGCAATTATTTCATTATGATCTAACTAAGACTGATAACAGATCTCATTTGATACTGCGGATGGCTGGGGGGGCAGCATGGGGATGGGAAGTGGATGCCCTCACATGTCAAGCCCTTGCATCTAACCAACCGAGCTTTGTGAAGCTTTCTTGCCTGATGCAAACGGGGGTGATTAAAGACATGTTGTGCCCGTCTGTGTAGCTTCCACTGATTTTTCTCCCCCAGATGCTATACTGTGCATTTAGCATATTTAAGAAACTAGAGGCTTTTCGTCTTCTGCAGGGGGAGGGAGGAATGTTTTTGAAGGACTGGCTGGAGGAGCACACTCCAGAGTCCAGTGTTTTCTGGAGAAAGGATCCATTATAATATTTTCTTTCTTTCCTTATTTTTTTTTTTTTTTTTTACCTGTGCTGTGACAGATGGACGAAGGAAGCCCTGGAAAAGTGTTAATTGCTCTTTTTTTTTCCATTCAAGTGGTTCCGAGGTTCAGGAGACCCTCTAATTAAAGAATCTGTGCGTGAGCTGGGCATCTGGCCTCTGCCATTTTAATCAAACTTGTAATATGAGGAGAGGGCAATGGTTGTCCAATTACTTGACAGCTTGAAGAGGTATATATAGTAAACAAATACATTTGCTCAGAAGATGCCAAATTGTCATAACAACAAAATGCCTGCTATCTATTTTATATTTATAATTCTTTTAAAAAATGGATAAACATGTACCCCATCCCCATGTACTGAATGAATCTGTGTGGGTTATAAGATTCTTCTGTGTGATTTAGCATCTGCAACATGATTGGTATGCAGAAGTTTCATAATATATGCAAGTATCATTATATTGAGTCAGAGAACAGTTCCTCTGATATAACTGCTGAAGTTCTTTATTTCAGTCAGCTGTGAAATATCTAATTTCACCCATTTGCCTACAGAGAGCTGTCATTCATTTAGCTAAAGAACATAGCTACCTTTTTCCTGTTTTTCAAAGGATCCAAATCCTAGCTCACACACCTGGAATTTATCACAGAGTATATCAAGACTCCTTCATATTAGTGAACATTATGTTGGGTATGAAATGATGAGTGCTGTTTTCATGAATCTGATGACAACCTGGAATAATTGCTGAGCAATATGAATTTTAAAATTCTTCCTAAATGCTGCTAGCTCTCTAATGTAAAGATGAGTCTTCGAATACCATCACTGTTACTTAAATACACAGGATATTGTTGAATCAGCTGAATTCACATTATTTCACTGTTTGTCATTTTAAGGGGAACAGCTCATAAAATGCCTCTTGTTATCAGAAACTACATCTCATATTCCTCAAGGTGAGACTCTAGTGTCAAAGTAAACAAGATAGATGCCTCTTTAATCACTGTATGATTCAGATTTATATTTAACTAATTAAAATATCAGCATAAAGATACTGAAGGAAGATGCTCCAGAATTCAGTTTCTTGCAGAATCCAAAGGACCTTGCTGCAAGTATAAGTCTTGTATCATACATACTTATTGAAATGTGGATGGCTCAGTTTCTGGCATTTGGTCAATGGAGATTTTCTTCTGTTGTTTTTCAAAACAAGGTTGAGCAGTGCATAACAATAGAAGGTACTTTAAATTTCTGCAAGCCAGTCAGACCTATCACATCTAAAATTTATCTTTGTAACTTTCAGCTGTATTGGAAATCTCAACAGAAAAGCCAAGATGGAACGGATTGTTAGAGGCAGCATGGGCTGTTCTGGAACCAAAATTAGGAGTCTTTGGCTGCAAAGAGGAATGTCTCTTTGATCTTCTATGGTGCTCCAGTTATACTTTTCCAGTTCTGTGAAAAGAGTGAACTCTTCACTTCCCATTATTTACACACCTTTATCACTAGTCATGAGCTTTATTTTAAAATTTTCTGTACCAAGGAAGGTCTCTATCCACTTCTTCCTTGCACACAACATAGAACACTGGTAACTGTAGGTACTTTTATAGTTGTCCCCCAAACCATCAATTTGAATGAACAAAGCAGACTATTTTCTCGTACTTACAAGACTTACATTTATAGTATCCACATGCTGGGGTAATTACTGTTAAATAATTTAATACTGTAAAAACTGACATATCCATTTAGGTGTATGCCTGTTATATTGTTAAACTGTATTGGGGTTTTGACCTCTATTAGATAGCAAATAATCCTACTAAAGACTGGTCATTCTCTCTCTCTTTTGCTCTCATGGTGAATTTTATTCATAAAGCTTAGGGTTTTGCAGCTACTCTCATTGTTGTGCGATTAGTAAGTACACACTTGTGACAGCACTAAAAATTCAGTGCAATCACAATCATGTTTGATTACCAATTCAGAAGGATCTAACTATCTAGCTGCAAGGATAATTCTGCTCACTGTAAACAGCTTGGAGAATTGTGTGTGATCATGTTGTGTGACCAAAAAAAAATCGAATTAGATTATTTGCTAAATGCCAAGGCACATTAAATATTTTTGACAACAATGAAGATTCTTTGTAAATTGTAATTAGACTGGAAATTATTGCACAGAGCCTGCTTCCCTATAATCCTTTTAAATCAGAGTACTTGTAATTGGCCTTAGAGACTCAAACTGTTTCGTGTTTTATTTTCTAGAAGTTCCGCTTCTGCATATGTAATAACAGAATCCTTTGTGGATAGGACACAATAGACGTGTGTATAGAGTTATTTTAGTTTATTTGTTTTACTAGTGAGTCAGATAACCAGAGAAAAAGAATGTAGAAAAGAAAACATGCCGAATGCTCCTGGATATTAATGGTACTTACATAAAAAAAAAAAAAAGGCATAGAAATCATAATAGGCCAGATGAAGCTGAGAGAAGCAGCATAGCCCTGCTGGTTATGTTCACCAAGGATCTGCACCTATGTTTTGCCCATGGTACTGCCAGAAGCTTCAGGATACCTAATGATTTATGTTTTCCTGAACACAAAACCATGGACTTTTTTGCAAGTTCCAGTGTACTTAAAGCTTCCCTTTCACATTTGCAGGGGCATTTTTTTAGTTTTGGTTTTAGGTTTACAGAAATGGAGAACCTGTGGGAAAGGATGAATTCTGCTGCAGCCATTCTATGTCAAAAGAAGGCCCTTTTCAATGAAAGATCCTTATGGCACTAGAGCACAAGCATGTCTGTGTGTTTGTATAAATAATAGCTGTGGGAATGAGAGGGAGTGGTGGCAGATAGTCAAGGAGTTAAGTGGAAGTAAAAATTAAGTGGGAATTTTGAGGCTTATTTGATGTAACACTTGGCTTTGAGGATGGAGGAAGTTGGACTCGAAGCAAACCTGCAAATTACAGCCCAGCCTCATTAGAAATTAGCTGGTAGTAATCAGAGAGCCTTAACTGAGTGTATAAGTATCTTTATCTAGAGATGTGGGATTCTGTTGGGTGACTATTGCTCATTCTCTTAGAGACTGAATTAACTAACAAAACCAGATCTGTCAGTACATCCAATACAAATTTTCAGCCCACCTCTACTGAGCTTTGATTCATCACCAGTATCCAAAATGAAGGAACATTTGCCTTGGAACAGTTTACACAGGACTAGCACTCTTGTGATTTTTACTTTCCCTGAAATGAGGATAACTACTAATCTGTACATGTGATGAGAAAAAGTGTATATAGAGCCACTTCATCTACTTCATGTGTGGAAGTTACAAACCACAATCTCCGGTGTGACTCCATGTAAAATTGGAAATTTTAGATCTATTGAATTTCTTTAGCTCTTCCTTGATCTAGCTGAGGCTGCAGATTGGTCTGCATATGAACTTTTTATATTTTTAGTATTAAGTTTACACCCATCATTCACAATTATAAAGCTCATCTGCTAATGTAGGTTTATTAAAAATTGCTGTAGTCCAAAGATGAGATTTTGGTTGCATTAGTAAAGAAAATGGCACAATCCAAAAAGAAGGGACTAGAATTTTATTGTGCAAACATGAATTTTAGAAAAACTGGTGTAAAAATAACTATCTGCCTTAGGAGTTTCAAAGTGATAAGAGCCTGCATGGATGAAGTCATAGAATTGTAGAACTATAGTTAGGGTTGGAAAGGACCTTAAGATCATGTAGCTCCAACCCCCTGCCATGGACAGGGATATCTCCCACTAAACCTTGCCACCCAGGGCTATGTCCAACCTGGCCTTGAACACTGCCAGCGACGGAGCATTCACAACTTCCCTGGGCAACCCATTCCAGTGCCACATTGCCTTTACAGTAAAGAATTTCTTCCTCATGTCCAATCTAAACTTCCCCTGTTTCAGTTTGAACCCATTGTTCCTTGTCCTATCACTACAGTCCCTAAAGTCCAGCCAAACCAGTGAAAAAAATCATATTCAATGGGTTTTGTGTCAGATACTGTAATAGCATAGCTCAGACAATATTATCATCATTGATAATTTCGGTTTAAAAGCATTCTTTCCAGACCTTCAAAGGTCACCTAATTCTATCCCCCTTTTAATGAGCAGGGACATCTTCCATGAGATCAGGCTGCTCAGAGCCACTTCTAGCCTGAACTTGAATGTCTCTAAGAAAGGCACATCCACTACCTGTCTGGGCAACCTGTGCCAGTGTCTCACCACCCTCATTGTAAAAGGTTTCTTCCTCATGTGCAGCCCAATTCTCCCGTTTTTTAGTTTAAAACCATTACTCCTTGTTGTATTGCAACTTATCCTTTTTTCCTTCATACAGTACAGATATTTTTCTTCAATACATTCAGATGGGGCATTGAGAGAGACATCTGACTCATGTCACATTGTATAACAAAGTATGCGGCTCTGAAGAGCCAAAATAGCTTTTAAAAATAATGAAATCCCAGTGATTTCAACAAGCTGGAAGTGGAGCCTTTGGACAGTTTGTTGGTATGGGAGAGTGGGGTTGCTGTCCCAGCCCATGGCCCATTGCTGGTGTGGTTAATGTGGTTGGTGGTAGGGATGGTCCCATGCAGGTGTGAGCACTGTCTAGAAACCTGTGGCCAGTGAGAAATGGCTGATTCATGAGGTGTTCCTGGGGCCCAGCACCAGAGTGTAAAGAAGCTTTGCCATCTGCATCTTCATGTCACCACACTTCAGTGGCCAAATCCCACAGACTTTTTTTATGCCTTACTCAGGTGAGCCACCCACTGAGTCAGTGAAAACCTTTTTCAAGCAGTGCTTGAATAAAAGAAGTTGGAGAAGCAGCTCATACTCACTGTGGGGCCATACTCCTCTCCAGTCCTGCTCCTCTCAGTGCTGTGTCTGCTCTCTCTCCAGTGTGGAAAAGGCATTTGTAACAGGACCCTACATTTTGAAGTGAGCAGAGTTTTACTATGAAGAATGCTAGATTTTGCAATATATATATGTGCGCAAGTATATATGGAAAGTGGGAGAAAGAGACGTGATATGTACATGCATGCATATGCATATTTATTTACAAAGACAGAATCTTTTAAAGTAGTTTATAAAAACAGCAGTGAGATGGAGTCAAACTTCAGGGTGTAGCACTTGAGCTCTGGTCTCAGGCATCATGTTACTTGGTAACCTCAGTATTCGCATTTGAAAAGTCGTTTATATTGATATTATTACCAGACAGCTATGAGTCCATAGCTGTGATTTAGAGGTTAATTAGCTACAAAGTTTGGAAGCTAATGGAAGGTATAATATGCTATAATATGATGTTGCTATGGCGCTAATTATTTCTATGGTAGGTCTGGCTGAATGTGTGCCGTGTACTGCTGTGTGCTGGCACAAGGGCAGGGCTCTGAATGCATGTTGCCCCTGTGCTCTCCAGTTCAAAAGTATTGAGGTACTGGTGAATAATCAAACGGATTTGGTAATAGTACCTTAAAGAATTGGTGAGGGACACAAAACTGCTAAGTTGCTGTGGGTAGTATCTTGGTTTTCCTTGATTTGCCAGATGTATGTGCTGACCAGGCACATGTGCTCCTGCCAGCTGCATGGTAAAGCAGTGCAAAGTAGTATCTCCTCACATCTCCTTTTCAATTTGTTTTATGGAGGAGAGATGGCTCCCTTTCCTCCTCCCCCCATTTCTCTGCACTTGCTGCTCCTCTGGCCAGGACAACTGGCGTAGGCGATGCATCCCCCTCAGCACTGTGAGAAACTCTCTGGCTTCCTCCCCTGGAGCCCAGATGTCTCCTTTGATTTTCCTGATGCCTGTCACCCTGCCACTGCTGATGTCCCCAGTGCCAGCGACGCTGCACATGCAGGAGTGCTTCATGAGGCATGAGGGTCAGAGGGAGCCTTGCACAAGCCTGCATTCACCACTGCTCTCCACAACCCCAGCACATGGAGACCGGTGGTGTAGGGTTGAAGCTCAGCCAGTGGTGGCTCTGCACTAGTTACCCCCTCTCTGTGCAGTGGCTGCCACCCTAGCTGCTGGCCCGATGCTCCTAAATATATGACTGCCTCCATCTTGTCACCCTGCCATAGCTCACCCTCTCACTGATGTGAACGGGTACTATATTTACCCAGGAGAGTCATGAAAATTGCCATGACAATGACTGGTTGCTTGGGAATGCAAAGAGCTAATTTTGCCTGAATAATAAGACACAGAGTCATCTATCTCTCTTGGTAAAGCAATGAGGAGTTTATGCAGGTGAGAACAGGTAATCTTTGTGAGGGCATAATTGCAAAATATGAAAATATTCCCATATCAGTTCAAACTGGTGACTAATAAGTAGCTCTAATATGCTAATGGTTGAAGTTTGATGCACTCGGTTATTGTGCTGAAGATCTGTAGAACTGAGCATCACTGCGCCCTCATTTCACTGCCACAGAGAAAAAAAAATCGTATTAAAAAAAACCTTTAGCCTGAAAATAACTCTCTACTGTACATCTTTGCCTAGGGCAAATTTTTCATTGGTGAGTAACAGCATTTTCACAATCCACCTTTTATATTTATTGCTCTAATGCTGTGTAGTATGCCAAAGTTCATTTAAAGGAGCCTTCAGCTTTTTCTTTTGGAATTCTGAAGAAGAATAAGATATATACCAAAACCTAAAACTTTCTCAGCTAGTGCTTTTCCTTTGCCATCCCATCACAGAGCCTGTGAAGACCTGCTTGGTGAACTGGTGACAAACTGAAAAATCACTAAAAAAGTTCCCTGTTTGTTTCAGGAATGTCCTGGCATCTCCAAACAAACAGATAAGGCAGTCCCAGCAATGCACTACCCCCCACCCCAAGGCACGGAGATTTGGAAGAGGACGGTATGATGGATGAGTGCTTCCTCTGAGAGCAGTAAAGCCCTTGACCCACTGGCCCGAGAGCCCGGTACCCTGGTGCACACCTCCACTGTGAATTACAGCAGCGACTGTTTTTGTACATGGTTTAGAAAGAATCAATTTCAGAAATTCATTAGCTTTGCCCAACCCAGATGCAGCAGTTCCTCGGAAAGTTGAGAAAATGTTTTCTGCCGCACATGACTGCAAGCAGCATTGAATGCATACATATGGGTGCAAACACAGCACTTCTTTTGCTGCAGCACAGTTGTTGCAGGCAGCTTTCAGCTGTGTCTGAGGCACTTCTCTGCTTGGTTTCAGTCTGTGGGAGCAATTAGCCTTCAAAGGCATTGGTCAGACTCAGCGAAAGGTACTGGTGGCTTTAAAACTGCTTCCAGGAATTAGATAAAGTGTTTCTTAGGGCTCAGAAGAAATCTCTCTCTCACTCTTAAATTTTTTTTTTTTGGTGTCTTGCACTTTTAGTAAGTGACAGTTTTGCAAATTGCTGGTAAAGAACTTAAATGTCTAATTAAATCTCGAAGATGTACAAGAGTTTGAAGAGCGTGATTGATGCCCACAAAGGTATGGCTGCCTAATGGAGTCGTCCTGACAGCAATCGCGAAAGCCCATTTAACGGCTGATGTCTTGTTGTGATCCATGTTGTCATTTTTTCATTACTGATTAAAATTAAAAATCTGCTTGGCAAATCCATTGTAAAAATTTCCTTCATGAAAATCGACGGGTACAAATTATTTTGTCAATCGCCTGGCAATCAAACTGTGACTGAAGATTGTTTCATGCCCATGGATTTTTTTTTTTCCCTTTTTGCTTATGCCAGTGAGCTTTCATAGCAAAGTTTTTTAAGTGTAGGTGGCAGTCTTGGCAATGCTTAATTTTTTTTCTTTTAAATAAATAAAGCTGCACCTCTATATTTTAATGAAATGTTTTGTTTATGTTGTCTTCCCATTCCCATTTGAAAGCAAATGGGAACGTTTCTCACTCTGAAAGTTGGGCTATGCTACTTAATTGTCTAATACTGTGTAATGACAGGTGAATAATAGCAATAAAAGCCTTTATTAGGATAAAATCTGTTTTGAGAGTGGAAGCATAAACTGTCTAAAACGTAAAACTGAAAAAAAAAAAAACCCAGATGAAAAACCAACCAAGGCTGGCAATGCTGCATTCAGTACAGATAGTAGATGTTTATGGCTTCATTTCTTGGTGGTTTTCCAGCTCGGTGTTCCCATATGTGAGTGCAGCGGACCTGTGTGAGCTGCCCTGGGGTGCACTTGGCAGCTCACTGGGGTGGGGCTGAAAATCCCTTGTGAGGGCAGAGAAGGGATGGCAAAGTGATGTGAGACTGTGAATGAGCGCTGGTGTATTCCTTGCAGAAACAGAGCTGAGGACTCTGCAGCATGTAACTCACTGTTACAGGAAAGTCACTTAGAGATCCTAATTTCTCCAAAAAAACTCAAAAGATGCTTTATTCTGGCTAAAAGCAAATGGACAACTCAAGCAGGAAGAAAAACATTATTGTCCCATTAATAAAACTTTTCTCCCACTTAATTGGTATTTCCACTTCTCCTAATTGAGTCTCATCACTGAGTATAAATCAAAGATGATAGAAATAGCTCTCCATAGCTGTTACGTGTGCTGGTTTCAAGTTTGATCTCTGTTGCTGTTCATGCTTATCTAATCTAATCAATGTATCTTTTTCTGCAGGTTCTTATCACTGTGAATGCTTCTTACAAGAGAAAAAGAATGCTTTGTTTGAGTTGAAGATTTGTTGATTATTGTGATCTTCAAATGAAAATGCTGAAATGTATTGTATGCTTTATATCTTCCTTCTAAACTTCTGAGAAAAGAGTGCATTTTTTTTTTCCAAATAAGAAAAGAAAGCCTAAATCATTTTCTCCTTTAAGTCCATCATGGTTTGAACATAAGAATTTTATTAGTAACATTCTCAGTGTTCTGAAATATTTAAAACAAAATTAAGAACTTGCAAGTAACTTTATAGTAGATATATTTATGCATCTATGAAATGGGTTTCAGATTTTTATGTGAAGACCTTGTCTGCTTGTGGCAAAATGTATTTCTATGATAGTGCTTTTGGGAAGTACTGATGCAGTCTACACCAGAGTGGTAGAAAATAATTACTGGGTGAAAGCTGGCTGCCCAATTTCCAGTTTTGAAGATTCTCCAGTGCTTCTGGGGATATGCTTTAGGCAGTTTGCAGTTGAAACTGGTGTCTTGTTGCTGCTTAAATTTGAATGTAGCAACAACATTAATAAGAGAAATAACATATCCTTCCTGAAATGTTAATTTCTAGAATAAAATAGATGTTTTGAACCTTGCTCTATCAAGATGTAGAAGAATGTGTCTTAAAAGTTGTGTACTCTGCATCTAGTGGAGACCTGGGAGAGTAGTGTGTGATAAGGAGCCACATGCTGTCTACAGCTCAGCGCTGAGCTTCCTTCTGGGGGAACTTGTAGAGCTGGTGACCCTCATCCACACATGTTCCTTTTTTAACTATGAGTTTTCTCAATCTTTCTGCATGGGAGAGGCAGATCTGAGCTATTTCAGCCTGGTTTTGGTAACCTTGCATGCTGAACTGCTATGCTCGGCCAAAATACTGGCAGTGTGATGGGACTACTGCTGCTCTCCAAACAATTGCGCAGGGTTTTTGCTGCTTCATCGGTTATTGTTCATGGCGTGGGTAATAAGTGAAAACAATGGGTTGGAATAGAATAAGGAAACAAACAAAATAACAATGTGAGCACCAAAACAGCACTTCCCCCCTGTCCCCCCATCCCCCTCCCCCCCCCAAGTTTACATGTTTTTAATAATGCTAATGTGACTAAGAGAAAGGCCAAAGAATTTTAGCCATGTGGGATATGTCAGTCTTTATGTCTGCCTCTGAGGCAAAAGCAAAGCAAAATGCTTAAGAGTTTGAGCCTGGAGCAGGGTGTCAACCTCAACCTCAGTTTATGAAAGGTTATTACTTGTTTTACAGTAGTGCCCCAAATGTGCCAGCTGCAACATAAAAATACTGTGAAACTTACTTTTCCCCTTGTGAGCTGCTATGATGTGACCCCTCTTTAAGGCTGTCCGCAGGGTTTGAGCCTGAGGCTTACACGCATCCAGAATGTGTACACCCTGAGAAGTTTCCCACTCTGCTGTCATATCATGTCTCCATTACAGGGTAAAATCCTGGCATGTGCCATCCTTCATCCCACAGCCCTTTTTCCATGGAAAGGAAAGCAGGAGTGTGGGTTTGGAGTCTTTCTGGGAGGATTAGATGACAAAATCCACTGGTACTCTTTGCCCACAGAAATTGCACGTTGTAGGATTTAGGGGTAGAAAACTAAATTTGAGTAGCTAAGCCTAAAAATAAAATTCATAGAACTTTCATTTAGACTCATACCTTTGTTCAGTTTGAAGCTACCTATGTTAAAATTGCAGCAGAAGCTTAGCAAAACTAGCATCTTTGTAGGACTGAACTCGTGTGCAAAGAAGAGCACAAGTCTTATGAGGAGTGGGTGAGGGAACTGCAGCTTAGTCTGGAGAAAAGGAGATGGAGGGGGGAGCATAACACTTTCTACAATTATGTGAAAGGAGAGGTGGTGGTCGGTCTCTTCTCCCCAGCAACAAACTATAGGACAATAGGAAATGGTCTCAGGTTGTACCAGGGGAGGTTCAGATTGGATATTAGGAAAAATCTCTTCACCAAAACCATTGGAACAGGCTGCTGAGGGAAGCAGTTGGGGTATTTAAAAGATGTATAGATGTGGCACTCAGGGGCATGGTTTAGTGTTGGACTTGGCAGAGCTGGATTAATGGTTGAACTTGGTGATCTTAAAAGTCTTTTCCAACTTAAATGATTCTATGATTATATGACTCTGTGATTCTTCTTGCCTAAATTCATATCTGAGGTTGCTGGTAGTTCTCTGGAAAGCAATATGGGAAAGGCTATAAATGTACAAAATCTTTCTTAGTTCTGGACTCATCTTCCCATAGGTGGACATAGGTTATTTACTTGCTTAAATGCTTGGGTTTAAGTCGTTACTGAAGCTGCATGTCTGTATAACACACCTAGCAATGGAATTCATTGCAGAGTTTGTCTGCCATTATTTTTAGTAAAAATAATGAAAGATCCAGTGTCCAAGTTCCTCATAAAGTATTACAGTGTCATCTGACTGAAGGGATGTTTGAATTAGCATTGTGACTTGCCAGAGTTTTATTTTAATGAATACTCTTTAATCAGAAATGTCTGATTCACAAAACCAATATTGTTTGCAGAAAAGTTTGTTTTCAATGTATTTTTCTAAATATTAGCTTTTTTTTTTGCATGCATGAGAATATTAAACCAAGTTTGTAACAGAGAATGTCCATCTTCTCTCAAACAGTTGTTTGAAATGTTTATTATACACATGCAGTGGATGTCATATATAGCATTCTATACAGTATGCTTACACTGGAGCATTATGTACTCTGTGCTAATGCATCATACTAAATCATTCTATACTTTTATACAGCTATAAGAGATTAAATGTTTCTGAAAAAAAGCCAGAATCTTCAAGACTTTTGCCTTTGCGGGTGCAAGATGGCTAAAGTGAGGCTGGAACCAGTCATTTCCTCTGTTTCTTTGTATATGATGGGATTCAGTGCATGGACATATGTGACCCTGTTTCAAATATTAGCAAGCCTAATCTAAAATAATTTTTAATTGCATTGTCTTGCGTCTATCATCTTAAGGTAATAGTTATGAGGATACTTGTTTTCCTTAGGTTTTCTCCAAATATAAGTGACCAGTTTAGGAATATGGTTTCTTGAAAGACTCAGGCAGGAGCAGGCTCCTCTGGTAAGTGATGGACACAAAACAGGCTTGTATTCACCTTCCTGAAGGTGCTGCATCTAATTCAGCTTCTCCATTGAGGGGCCTGCATTTAGCAGCAACATGTGGTATCATGGGTTTCACCATGGGCTGTGTAGACTAGTGCTGGGGAAAACAGGTTCTTGCTCATGAGGTTGAAGCCTCTGCTGTCATATCTTTGCTTTCCTGTTACCTGAGGGAGCTGCACTGACGTGACAGTAGGTATTTCTGTTTGTACTGAAGTCACATATCCTGATTGCAGCACAGAGGTAACCTTTGTGTTCAGGAATAAATGTGTGACATATGTTTAACATGCATATCAAGTATTTCAACTTTTGCCCTAAAGAATGTTAGTAATTGTCAGTATGCGTTAAATACTGTTTATTAAATTGGTTATCCTTTATTCTTGCATTAGAAGTTCGATGGTGATACCATCAGACTAGTGTCACTGAGATGATAATCGCCTGAGTTTTAAATTGCATAATATTTCATATTGAATGGTTTCCAGAAGTTATTTACCTTCACATGAGCTGTTACATTTAAATGTTCTGTGCTGCTGGAATCAGAGTCTAAACTGAAAACAGTTTAAACGAAGGAACATTGCACTTGAGCGAGGAATGATTAGGTTATGGGCTGGCAAATACTTTTGCTAGTGATGAAGCTAATTCAAAAAGTAATGCCATAAAAATTTTAGAGATTAGATAACATTCGTTTGTTTTTCTCATGGTTATAGGAATTTCTCTATAACATTAAATATCTCGAAGCTAATGAGACGGTTACCACTTACAAACACAGCTAGTGCATATTCTTAAAGTGTGTATGATTCTGTAGAACTGCACTACATGATCACAGTTATCTACAGCTTTTTAATTACCTTCAGGAACATGCTTTAGCTCATAAATCTAAGTTTTCATATTTGTAGAGTTTAGCTCCTGGGAACAGTGGTTTTGGAAAAGAAAACAATTTTTTTTTGAGAGTGTATAAAGTACTTGAAAATAAAAGAGTTCCTCTCAAGGTGGACCACTACAACTGAGGTCAGAAACTGGACCCTTTCCCTTTTGAGAGCGAGTAGGTTAATGTCTCATTATCCTGCAATAGTCAAGGGATTAACAGTGTTTCCATTACATGTTCCTGTTTTGAGAGGTTAACGTCTCAGCCTATAAAAAATTGCTGTGTGCTGAGACTTGGCACACAAGGTTTCAGCACGGGAGAACCTTCTTTTTACAGAATATGGTTTGAATCACATGGATATTTTTTAAGTTGCAAGAAAGCAAAAAAAAAAAAAAAAAGAAAAACTGGAAAAAAAAAAAGAAGAGAGAAAAACTGGGAAAAAGAAGAAAAGGCTGAGGTTTGTGGTTTCACACTAGTATTTTTTATGGTACTAAAAAATGCAAAACTAGCTTTGACTTAAGCATTTTTTAGAAATTTTTCATAATGTAATTTTAGATGTAAAATATTTTTCATAATGTAAGCTATTGTCTCTCAGTATTAAATAAAGCCTTGCAAACTTCTGCCATTTCAGGTTCCTGACCACTTTTTTACCCTGCTTTTAGTCTTAGCTTTCATTTCTAATTAAAAGGAATGTAAAATGTAAAATGAAACCAGGCTGAAAACATATTGCTCTTTGAGAAAAAACTGTATTTCAAAAATTTCTACTAAGAGTTCTTGATGTTACATGAATATCAATTAAAATCAAGCTTGAGATACCTCAGACTCACCTCATTGTTTCTATCTTGGTGTTAACATATCCACAATTGTATTAGTTATATTAGTGAGGCTCCAAAGAATTGATTTTGTTGACCTATGTGAAAAAATTATATGTGATTGAATTTTAGTAGCTGCTACTCAGAGATAAATGGTGATTTATCTTGTCAGTCACAGGCTCACTTCTGCTTTTTAGGCCAAATTTTGCAGCACCTATAACTGCACTACTGAGACAAAAAGGTATGTGCATGCATGTAATAGTAAGGATTAAAACTTGTTTCAATTTTAACTGTTCTTACATCCCATTAAAATCCCATTAGTTTTTCTGGCATAACCATTCACAGAATCATAAAATCATAGAATAGTTAGGGTTTGAAAGCACCTTAAGATCATCAAGTTCCAACCCCCCTGCCATGGGCACCTTATTGTGTTTAAAATATCTTGTCCCACTTGAGAGGTTAGCATTCAGCCTTAAAAATATGCTTACACTGGAAATTTAGTATTAAAGCCATCACTTAAAACACAGTTCTTCAAAATAATTTAGAAATAATAGAAAGGTGAACATCAAGTACACATAAATAACGCAAAATCTGTTCCAATCTTTTTTTGGTATATTCCAGAACTTTAAAATATCACTTTGTTTTGTTGACTTACAAAACAGTGCACAAAAAGCCTACAAAGTTTTCATTGAGGCAAACAAAAAGATTGAAGTGTCATATGTGTTTTGCTTGTGTCAAGGGTGGAGCTGCGTTTGGTTAAAGAGCAATGTGCATTTCAAACAGTACTTTGAATAGCTGGGACAGAAAGGAAACACTGCAATTAATTAGTTATTTTGGTTTTTTTCACATTCACATCTTTGTCCGTTTTCTCAATGGGAATATTTAGCACTCCAATTCAGTTTATGTACTGCTGCTGGTAAGTGACATGACAGATTGTTGTGGTCTGCAGGGCCAAAAGCTGCTTTTAGAAAAATCAAAATGAAATGAGTTTGAAAGGTAGCGTAGACAGTTACACTTGAGTGAAGCCAACTAGATTTAGTGATGGGACCATGTATCTCAGCAGTGTCCAGCACTTCTGCCAAGAGAGCTGAAAGCTGGCCTGAATGTCCCTATGGTACTGCAGTCTGCAGAAACGGCATACCTAGCTTAAAAGTCCACATCCTTTCCCAAGAAATGCTACATACAGTTGTCTATGTATATATGCAGGTATATCATATGATGTCAAAGGTGCATTTAACAAAAAGGATGTGAAAAAATGCTATTGTTACCTGAGGTTCCAGGAATCAGACTATAGAATCATAGAATAGTTACGGTAGGAAATGACCTTAAGATCATCTAAATCCAACCCCCAGGATTTAAATTTTCCTGTGAAACTGGCAATTTGTATTTTGTTAGCAGGCTTAAATCCTTTCCAACATTTTAGAATTTTTAGGTGGACTGAACTGAAAAATACAAAAATATAAAAAAAACCAAAACCCAAAATTAAAAGGAAAAAGATAAAAAGCAAATATACTTTTCCTTCAGGACTCTGTTGAATGAAGCAAGGTTGTGTGGTGAGAAAATGTGTTGTCCCATGGAGCACTGAGACAAAAATATGCCCAGCTGGACATGTGTGCTCTTCCCAGCCCATGTCAGCAGTGAAATGGGAGACATTGATCACTAGTAAGCACTAAGACCATAAATAAACTACACCAGTAAACAGAAGAGGGGTTGATGTTGCATGTTGCTGGTTGCCAGCTCAGTTAACCAGAAAGATAAACTCTAAGTGCCAGGGATGGAAATACTTTTTCACCAATTTATAACTTTGTCAAACCTAAAGATGCTTCCATAGGGTGAACAAAAGGCAGCTTCTTAGCCAAAAATCCACCCTGGTACCAAGTTTCACTAGCTACAAGCAGTGGTGGTATTTTAGTTCTTGGATGAAGCTGCCAGAACACTTTTAATCATGGAATATGTTGGACAATCTAACTAAGGAATCATTGCCACTATGCTCTAACCCTACCTAGCACATTTATGTGTGTATGAGTATTTCAGAAGACATCTTCGCAGGAACTTTTTCAGGTGAACTTTACTCTCCATATTGTACCTTTACAATGTATATTGTCACTGAAAATGCTTGAGTAATTTCACATCTAAATGGTTGCACAGAAGAGTTATGACCACAAACAAGCACTAACTTAGGCTTCCTGATTTTCAGTAAATTTTCCCTTTACAATCAGGAATAAGTGTGTTCAAGGTTATGGTCATTACATCAATTATTCTTCCAATTCTACTTTAGAATGGCACACTATTCCAAGGCAGGCTAGTGAGAAATTATATTGCAATTGATGTGAGAAGATTTAAAAGCGATAGAAAAAGCATAATTTTGGTAAGAGATTTGTGACTTTTTTAAGTATAAAGAAATAATAAATATGGATCGGATTCTCCATAAAGGAACTGAGACACTCAGTCCCTTGCCATTTCAAATGATACAGTATTATTTTATATCCTTTTCTGTCCTAATCTCTTTTGTGACGTTGTTGTGTTGTATTGTGTTGATAAGAGGCTATCTTGGGGCCAGCAAGGGATAAGATGTTAATAAAACTCTTGTTTGATGTTACAGAATCAAACAATTTAAGGTTAGTCTCAGGTTTCATGTCAAATTATTGCTGGCTTCTCTTTGTATCAACCACTGAGAGAAATGCTTCTTAACCCTTCAAGGCACAAAAAATATAATAACTCAGAAACCTTTCAAGATACAAAAAATTAAATTTAGAAGGAAAGCTTTCATTTATTTATTTTCTCTTTAATAACATTGGGTCCTTAAGGGGGAAATCCCTGTTTGTCAGCCTCTCAGTGAGATACATTTAAAGCTGATCAGAAAACTGCAAATTTTTTCTCAACAATAAGAAAAACTTAATAAAAAAAAGCAGTTAATTTGAAATCAAAATACCAAACTTCAATTTGGAGAAGAAACAAACCACCTTGCTTCCACATTTTAAATTTAAATGTTTCCATTTTTTGTTTTGAGATATTCCATTTATTTTATCTTCCATAATGACAAAATAAGAGGATAAAAATTGATATGAAAACTTAGCAGCTTTGTCGGTGAAATGTTTTATCTTCATCTACAATCAGTTTCAAGATAAACTTCTGTTCAGAATAGGTCTGAAAATCAGCAGGAATATTTCTCTGATTCAGAAATAATCAATCAAGCAATTTTTTTCTGCCCTTTCCCAGGAAAGTCTAACCAAAAGCAGTTTATCAAATACGCTTGTTATCTAGAATTAAACAGGTTTTGTGGTGTTTTATTTTTTTTTTTTTTTTAATCAGAAATAGTTAAAATTGTCCAGAGCAGCTGCTGTTATTGTAGCAGTTTTTTAAAGGGAAAAAAAGACAAAAATAAAATGTACAAATAAATAATAGAAATGGCAGAAAACATACCTTCACTTTCCAAAGTATACTTTTGTTAGCTGTGGAGCTTCTGGGAAATTACACAAGCACAACAGAGGGTCTTAGGCACACAGAAACTTGGCAAAATTTTACCAGTATCATCCTGTTTAGTGAACTGTGATCACTTACATCTCTGTTTACAATTCTCAGAAGTGATAAAAATGTGGATTTGCTCAGCCTCACCAGCCCAGGCTTTTTTTTAGACAGAGATAGACAGAAAGGTAGCATGGTGGGAAAGCAAAATGTTAGATCAGGGTGGATGGGAAAAACTAATATTTACATCCCAGATATAGCTTAATATTTATGGCTTTATAAGTTCATCCAGTGGACATACTGATGCCATCTGGTTTCAGCCCACCTATTGAGGATATTTCAGATGATCATCAAGTACCATGGTGAATGATGTGGCCTTAGATAATGGTATGATTCGCAACAACCATGTTGGTAAAGCTTATTTCTTCCAGGCTATGTATTTCATACTTTTCTTCAGCAACTACCAAATAAATATTGTGCAGAAAAAAAAACCCTCACTTCCATGTCATTAAAGTGAACCAAACAAAATACATTCTGGTGATTTGAACTGTATATATTTTCTCCTATTTCTAGACTCCCTGAGCCTGTTGTCATGCCAACTTGTGACTTTACCAGGTAGCTCAAGGACCTCTTAGCTATGCTGCTTCAATAATAAGTAGGCAAAATTGACCAGTTTCTACTAGCATTCCTGCTTTATTTGACATTAAAAAAATAATATAATGGGTGAGCTGGACTTTGGTAACCTTGGACAACTTAAATTGCAATTCTCTATGTAACAGTTGTCGAGTTACTCCAAGAGGTAACAGCACTTCAAGGCCCTCTGAAATTGTAGTGCTACACAGAGATGGTGAGGTTTATAAAGAAATTGGAGATGTTTCTATGTTCTGAGAAGGAATAGTTATTCAGTATTAGCAAATATTTCTTGAGGAAAATCACTTAGCCCTTAATGTTGAAAGTAGTTTTGTTGTATAATGGTGTACAACAGAAATACAACTAGTATAAAGTCACCATTTTATATCAGGAATATTTTAAATCTGGAACATATATTCAGGGTTGCATTTCAAGCCTCAAAAGACTGGAAAATAAAAAGAATGAAAAAAAAAAAAAACAGAAAAAGAAATCAAAGCCTAAATTCCACAAAACTTCCTGCATGAGTAAAGTCTACTTTAAGATGCATAGCTTGCAAGAAAGAGTTTTTAATCTCTCTCCTTTCCATCTTCTGATTTTTTAGTCTACCACTGTTCTGAAAATCTAATAATGACATTGAGTTTGTATTTGTTTATGAAAGAGATACTAGTTCAATTTATTGTTTTTTTCCCGTTTTTTTTTTTAGTTTTAGTGCCTAAACAGTTTTAGATGAGGAGCTGTGAGTCTTATTCAAGGAAAAAAGTCTGTCAGTTCTGTGTATGAGGAAACTGGGTTAAAAATTGTTGGTTGAGCCAAAATGTTGTTTTGGTTATTCCTCTTTCTTGAACTTCCAAGCTGCTTTCTCAGTCACAATTTGTTTCCCCCCATGAAATATATGAACACAAAAGGTTTTCTCCTTTGTGACTGTAAAGCCTACAATGTCCTTTTTGGGCAGGAGAATGCAAAGTATGTAGAATAATTTTAATGACTTTCAATTACATTTTCAGCAAGAAACTAAGCTATCAAGGGTTGCATGTATACATCTCAGAGGAAGTTCTACCATAGAACTCTTTGATTCATGCTGGACAAAGCAGTGATGTGACAAAGCTTTTGACAAGTGCAGCACAAAGATTCTAAATATTAAGGAAATTAAATGGTTTTAAAATAAAAGAAACCCCATGGCAATGTGTTCTTTAGTAGTGCATTGCATACTGGTCAAATTCAATGACTCTAACAGCTCTGAAAAAAGTAGAATGCATATAATGTCAGAAATAAGCTGGTCTAAATGAAAGGCTTCTATCGTAACATTTGCCTTTTATATAACTTGTTACTACAGTAATAGAGTTCTCAGTAAATTTCAAAACAAAATTTTCATCTCAAGTGTTTTTGGAAGGGTATTATTACAGACCTTCTAATTTCCACTGCAGCTAAGCATGTATCAATAACAAGGAGGGCTAAGGAAACTGCTGGTATATCCAGTAGTGCTTGACATTTAGTCGATGAATAAAAGTTTATAGTCAAATTGGTTTTAAACTAATAACATTAAAGATCTTTGTTATGAGTGCCCATCTTTCTTTTCTCTCTTTTTTTCTCTTTTTCTTTTCATTTTTCTTTTCTTTTCTTTTCTTTTCTTTTCTTTTCTTTTCTTTTCTTTTCTTTTCTTTTTCCTTTCCTTTCCTTTCCTTTCCTTTCCTTTCCTTTCCTTTCCTTTCCTTTCCTTTCCTTTCCTTTCCTTT
>JASSUY010020837.1:0-17034 GCA_032466535.1 Forpus xanthops
GCTCCAAGATTGCTTTGGTTAAATCACTGAAAGTAAGTACCTACTGCATTTTGAAAGCTTATTTTGGTATAGATTTCATCAGTTTCTCCCTTTGTTATTTTTTTGCATCTTCTTATTGTTTCTAGAAATCTGCTTTTATTGATGTTAGAGATAGCATTCTTTGTAGTGTAGATCTTCTAATGCAAGCAGCTGAGGGGGACTTCTGTTAGTGACTGATCTCCCAGTCACCTGATGGAGGGCAGTGCTTCATCACTCCCATTTCTTTTGGCATGCCTTGAAAATGTTGGGGTGCCTTGAATTATTTTTTTTTCTATACAAGTTTAGCTCATAGCACATCCTAAAAAGTGCGTCTAATACATTCTGTTATTTTATTGGAGTAGTGCTCCTGAAACCCAGAAACAGGTTTCCACAGTACTTAACACTGTCCTTTCAGAGGATATAAAACATGTTCTCCCAAACACTTCCTAAATCAGTGCCATCAAAGCTAAGAAAGTTGGGGTAAAGAAGAATGGAAAAGATTAGCAGTGCAACTGTTATTTCATACTTCAGTAAGTCGTTGTGTGGTTTTGCCAAATGCAGGTATTTATGAGTTTGCTAAGCCAACTGTTTACATCTATGAGCTCAGGAGCTAAGTGAAAGCATGCAATGGGAAACTTCTATGGCAGTTTAGAAGTGATGGCAGATGATGACTGACCTGTGCAGCAGGTAAGGTTGATGAGAGGATCTAGTATGTCTTTAGGCAAAAAGTTGGGTTTGTTCTGTTCTTTTCCCATTTCCCCTCTGCCAAACATTGCTTTTCCCTTTGCTTACCTCTACAGTAGCTGCCCTATGGAACAACTGTCTGCCTGATCTTTTGTCACTCATTATCTGTTTTCCCACTAAGTCTGTCTGCCCACTTCTATTTGCTGTGTACAAAGAAACTCCGCCTCCATTCTGTACAAGGACAGAAGTGAAAAATGGAAACAGGAGTATTAATTGGACCTTTTATTTGTTATCTCAGTATTTACCTTTGAATCTGATGAAATGCGCTACAGAATTTTAGCCTTATTTAAAAGAAATAAGCTTTGATAGTTGATCCATAGAACCTTTGCTGGTTGTTTAATCCAGAAACAAGCAATAATATTTTATAGAGGACTGCCATCTCTAATTAACTGCTATGTAATGCCAAATTCGGCCTTATGGGCAACAGCTCAAGATCACTCTTTCTGAAAGTCATTACATTTGTCAGAGCCATTACTCAAAGGAATTTCAGCTGAAAGGTTTACTGACTCAGTGTCCTCCCTGAGAGTTGGATAGCCAGGGAGCATTCAAGGTACTCCATATTCAAATGAAGCCTGAAATATGGCGCAGTATGTTGCCAATTTCCTCCATCTACATAAATTAATTTTAATACAGTAGGTTCTCCATGATCCAGATAATTTCTATTTTGATCATTATAGTTCTCTTTCTCTCTTCAGTGAACAGATTATAGGAAATGTGTGTTCTTTGAGGCATATATTTATTTGAAACCTGTTCATATATCTGCATCTCCAGCTCTGATTAGAGTAGAAAGGCATGAGCTTGAAGAATGAGTTATATCTGTGATGAAAACTTCAGCTCAGTGTGGAAAAAATATCTATGGCTTTCTAAAAATTCTTTGGCCCAAATGTGTGTTTCCTGACATTTAGTGTGAAAACCTTGGACAGTTAAATTAAACAGACCTTTTCCTTCTAACATAGCCAGCAGGAAAAATCAGCAAGGAAATCTACTTTGTGTCACCTGCTGGGCACAGATCCCACTTGTATGCCTGGGGTGTGCAACTGCAGCAATTTCAACAGCCACTCATAGCTAATCAGGATCATAGGGAAAGGATCAGACTTAGGCTGGGCTGCACCTTGAGCAGGCCTGGTTCAGGAGGGCCCATGGCCAGGTAGGGCAGGGAGCTGGGAATGGGCCATGCTCCAGCATCACTGGGGCAGGGACCAATGGCCTCGAGGTCCTGGGCTGTGGGCAGTTGAGAAGAAGCCTGGTGTGCGGGCAGAGACGGGCAGGGCTGTGGATGCTCTTGGGACCCTGACATAAATCACTGGCATTTTTATTTACAAACTCATCAACACTTTAACTATAAAAGGGAGCTAGTAAATTGACTTTTACTAATGATACTGAGCTGACTGGACAACCTCGGAGGGAGGAATATCATATAAACCATGTGCAATGGTGACAGAACAGGTAAGTGTCGTGTATCCAGACACATTTATTCTGGATGAAATTTCCAAATATTGTCAATTAGGAACTGAAAAATAATGTTTGAGTTGAATATATGAAAAGACTGTATTTTCTGTGTAGCTGCATGTAGACTATAGGATATAACAGTCAAAATATGCTGTATTGTACAAGGTAGTATCTCCCATGTAGTCAATAAATGTAGAGACACTGTAAAAGTATTTGGTTTTGCAATGTACAAAATTTTATTGCTATCTATTACACCAGCCTAAGGGCACATTTCTTAGGAAAATGTTTGCTTAATCATGTTTGCAATGTTATTGTTTGTTACCTAGCAGGAGCATAGGAAGCAATAAAAAGTTGATGACAGGATTATGGATTATTCTACTTTTATCAGTTTGGGTGAGAAATAATAAGATTATTAATAGAGCTAGAGCTCTAGATAGCCAATAGGTTGCTATGTATCCTATTTTTCTACTATGGTACAAGTATAATGATTTGGGCCTCATAATGTGTCATACTTATCTCTGGTGATGACTTACACATTACGTGGAAGCACATTTTCAGGTGTGCTTTTATGCAGCCACAATATTAATTTCTATTGCTCTGCAGATATATTTTATCATGAATTTTGGTTGCAAGTGGAACAAGGTATTTGGAATATTGTGTGTTATTGTAAGCATAAAATAGGTATAAACTCTCATGGGTTCAGCAGTAGCAGTCATTTTTCTCCTTCTTGCTAGCTGGTGCAGTGCTGTGGTTTTGATTTTGGGCCTGGGAACAGGGCTGATAACACTGGTGTTTTCAGTTACTGCTTGGTAATGTTTAGGCTGGCCAAGGACTTTCTGAGTCTCATGCTCTGCCAGGGAGGAGGGGAAGCTGGGGGGAAGTAGAAACAGGGCACCCGACTGAGGCTGACCAAAGAGATATTCCATACCACAGCACGTCATGCCCAGGATGTAAAACAGAGCAGAGATCCAGAAGGGTGGGGGTGCACTGCTGGGTCAGGCTGGGCAACGAGTGGTGAGCAGTTGTATTCTCTTTCCTTGTATTCTCTTGTATTATTATTGGTGGTAGCAGTAGTGATATATGTTATACTTTAGTTACTAAACTGTTCTTATCTCAACCTGTGGGAATTGTATTCTTTTGATTCTCCTTCCCATCCCCTCGGGACTGGGGAAAATTAAAGGGGGGAGTGAGTGAAAGAACTGCCTGAGGGGCTTAAACCATGACAAAACAAAGCCAGATGATGAGGTAGCTATGGGATCTGATGACAAAATCTGATGTTAGGCTCATAGTACAGGATCAGGAAGACCATACCCTCATTGTACAAAACACTGGTATAAGCGCATTTTGTTGACTGCTTCAAAAAAAGTTGTCAATTATTACTAGAAAGCTTTGCACTGGGTAAGGTTCTCCAAACTGTGTAAAACACATATAAAAGTATAAACTGACATAAACTCTATATTGTATACTCTAGAATTTCACCAGATATGCAGTTGTATGTTCACATCTCACAGAAATCAAACTTGTGCTGCTGAGAGACTGAGTGGTGCCCAGAGGCAAATGTAACAGTCAAGCAACCAAGGACTGTTGTAATAGGATACATAAACCAGACCTACTACCTCTTCAAACCAAGAAAATCTCACAACAAAAAAGACCTTTGAAAATTCTGCTGATAGAAATGGGAACCTAAGACAACATGATCTAATAAAAAACACTTAGTTGAGTAAAAGACTGGCTAAAGCTCGTATGCTTTGCACACCAAAACTATTGAAACTTTCTCCTCCTGATTGCTCCAACAACATGGCAGTTCACCAAAAAGATTCCAAATTATGTGAGGGCCAACTCTTCCATAAATTACATACTTAAGGCCTAATGATGCCTTAGGCTTGTACAGTATTTTATATTTGCTTAATGCTAATGCCAGTTCTAGTGGCTTCAAATGTTCTCTGGGTAATGTATAATGGGGTAAACTGGTGCATTCTCAGTTAGGTAGCCAGCTTTCATGCCTTTCTTTTTTGCATTGCATGTTTGCATGCTTCTATCCATGATAACAGCTATTACCTTCCAAACCAACAGTGAACACTTAAGGAAAAACTCCACCACTACAGAACTTATTTTTAAAACAAATAATAGTAAATCCTAACTAGAAATATCAGATTTTTAAATCTATTTAACTGAAAAGTCTGAGTATGTGGTTCATTCCCAAGTTCTTGATGTTGAAGTTTGATGCTTGAAACTGTGTTTGCTTTGACAGATCTTGTTTTCCTGCTTTCCTTTTCAAGATGCCATTAAAACCAAACTTTTTTTGTTGTTCTATTTTATGAGAGTGAGAGCTTCTTGCAAAGAAATGAGCAGCTCTATTTACTATTAGACTATTAATATCAATCTGCAGTTATTGATAGGTAGGAGAATACCAGCATTTTAAAAATGACTGAAGTTGTGCATGTGGTATTAGAATTAGCATACAATATTATTTTGATTGAATGCAATATTTGTTACTGTGTACAGTTAGAAAAGCTAATGCTAATTAGAGATGAATGCATTTTAAGATCAGAAAGGAATTATCATTTTCTTTTGACATATCTCCTTTATTACACCAGTTGTAGACTTTCTTTCACCTCAGCTACAGGTTTCTCAATTCAAGGGCAGAAATGGGAGAGGAGCAGAAAATTTGTGCATTAGCACTGATGGGTGTAGTTATAGGCCCAGGTGGTGTAAGGTTGTTACAGTTATATCCTGGTGGTTTAAACTGGGATTGCATCCACTTGTTCATCTGTTGAGATCAATAACTTAGTATTTGAGTGAAATCAATCTTTGAGAAAGGACATCTTGCCCTGATCTGAAGAAATCAAATGACCAACTTTTGTCTGAAGAAATCAAAGGATGTACTATCCAACTCCTCCTTGCTAGTTTGTGTATTTTTGGTTTCAAGGTGTTTGCTGCCTGTTTTACCTTTGATTATTTTTTTGCTTTTCTCTTCTAGTTGAAGAACCTCTGAGAAGATAGCAGTGACTTGCTCTGAAGAAATGAGGACACTGTCAACTGTAATCAAGTGATCTTGAAATTTTAGACAGATTGTCGGTAAAAGTAACTGTTGCTGTTGAGCAAATTGGTTTAGAAAATCTAAAAGAAAAGCATTTTCTATATCAGATTCTACTTCAAATTTATGTAGTGATAGTGGAACAGACTCACAGCTGTTGTAAATCTGCATGCTACCACTGATGTTGATAACACCTCTTCAGTTTATGCCTATCTCCAGGGATTATTTTTTGAATACACTGAGAAACTAGAAAAAAAAATACAAATACCCTTTACCAGAAAGATACGTGAAGTAGAAAAGAGTATGTACAGACAAGGAAATACCTTGTACTTCCTATAAAGTTCAAATCTTTTTTGAAAAGGCCTTTCTCAGATCTTTTCTTCATTTTTAGAATGGCAAGTGTTGGCAATTACAGAAAAGTGTGTGATAAGTGAATGCATGGATATAGTAACTGCAGAAGAGAATAAAAAATGAGCCTTTCAGGGAGAAGCAGATGGATATACAACCACACCAAAAAGATGGTGGGTATGAATTTTTATGATTACCAGGATGTTATGGAAGGAGAGGATTTACTTTTCAGAACTCTTTATAGATGCATAAACATTTCATTTTAATATTTGCTTACCAGGTTCTTTCTCACTCAGTCAAAACTATAATGAGAGTTTCATGGCCACCTTAAGCTAGCGTATCATTAATAAGATTCTTCAGGAGCTTTAGCATATAGGTACCGGAATGCAGTTTGCACCAGTAGAAATATGGGGTGATGTGACACAGAGAGTTAGCACTTGCAGGCAGGAGGTGCAGACTGGGTGTTTTTTGGCAGCTGTGCCTGCTTTATGTTGGTGTGAAGTAGTTGTGAAATTACAGCTTTTCGTGATGTTTCAGAGATGTCTTGGAAATGCCCACTAGGAAGGGCAATGATTAACAATAAATCTTTCTAGCTTATGACAGTTTTTTTCTTACTGTCCTTGTCTGTGTTAGATACAAAATATTATATACCCATTAGTCATCCCAAGGAAATGCTTTGCTTCTATCCTCCACCTTTAAAATTCTAAAAGAATAAGCCAACTCATTCCCATTTAACTCCAGCAAGAATCAGTTCTATGCCATCTCTCTGCCCTGCCCTCTGTGCTGCAGAAAGGGCTATTTCCATCCATTTCAAATCCATTTCCATCTAGGCAATCCAGTGCCTTTTACTATAATCAGACCAATGTTTCCTTAGCATTCAGCAAGGGTGTATGCAGCCTGTGTTTGCATTTATTCATGTCTGCAAAATGACGTAAAGGTCCAACACAACCTTTCCTCTTTCCCGTGGGCAAGCTGTCAGTATACCAATGATTGTAGTCTGTAGTTTGGTTTGTTAGGTTATGCTGACATACTGCAAATATTCATATCTTGCTCCTATATCAGATGAGAAAAAAAGTACTAGCATCAAGTGTACTGCAAGTGTGAGAAATAGTATACTGCTTGTGTAGATATGTGAAGTTAATCACCCATGGGAAATGCTTAATGTGAGTATGTTTTCTGAAAATGGGAATGTTGCAATACTCCACTATTTCTTATTCTGTTGGAAAAGGCCTTACTTTCCTTTCCTTTCTGCCTGCTGTTTATCTGGGCTTTGAACAACAAAGTAGCTTAGATATTGAGTTATTGGACTAGAAGAAGTGCTAACTTTGACAAATATGGACAAAACCACAGTAGAGAATGTTTTTAATGTTTTCTTCAAAGGAGCAAACATCAAAGACATATACTGAAAATGTGGATAGGTATAAAGATGGAGTACACTTTGCAGCTGGTTGGAGGTGTTGAAGGGGCTGGCTAGCAATAGCTGATTGGCGCTCTGTGAGAATGAAATTTGCCTTCTGCAAAGTCTTGCCTTAGAGTGCACAGGGACTGTTTAACCACCTTTTCACTCACCATGGAAAGTTCACTAAATAAACATATGTTATTCACAAATTCTGCTTGGTTCTTGTCACAATCCAGATAATAAACCCAGACAAAAAGGTAGAAACTATGAATGTACTAAGTAGTCTCAGAACTTCAGATACATCCTGAAGCACATTGCATAAAGTCCCTCACCTGAGTACTATGACTTCACTTATTCCAGATTTCCAATTAAAAAATGTCCACCAGGACATTTTACCACTCCATCCCTTGCCAGTAGCAGTCCTAATTTTGAGCAATATATACAGAACATAGTTTCATTTACACTGGAAATTAACTATTCTTTCAGAGACTATTAAAACTGAAATGACTATTTACTGTTTTGCAGTTGAGTTAAAATAAGAATTTTCTGGCAACTTGAGAGGTATTTCTTAACAATAAATACTTAATGCTGAAGTTTTAAAGAGAATATAACTGCTGAACTAGAGCCTATCTGTTGAAACCAAATTGCATCAAAGTTTTGCAGTATTTATGACTAGCAACTAGGGCTAGATGTAAAAAATCTCTAAATCATTATATTCATTGCATCAAATATAATCTAAGTTTTACTAGATTTAAATGCATACTATTGATAGTTTATTTTTTTTGTTGGTGTCATATATTATATATTTTTATATTACTAACAAGAATTTTGAAATATTAATATGAAATTTAGTAGACTTTTGATTTTGATAAAAATTCAACGTTTATATAAATTTATTTAAATGATGGTAACTCTGCATAAGAGTTCCAACCTCCTGCAATGGGCAGGGACACCTTCCATTAGACTAGGTTGCTCAAAGCTGCCTCCAACCTGGCCTTGAGCCCTGTCAGGGATGAGGCAGCCACAACTTCTCTGAGAAACCTGTGCCAGCCCTCACTGCCCTCACAGGGAAGAATTTCTTCTTAATAGCTAATCTAGATCTCCCCCTCTGTCAGTTTTAAGCTATTCGCCACTGTTCTGTCACTACACTCCCTAGTAAAAAGACCTTATCCCACTTTCTTGTAGGCCCACTTTAAGTATTGGAAGTCTGCTCTAAGCTTGTTGCAAAAATGATCAGAAGGCTGAAGCACCTCTCCTGTGAGGAAAGGCTGAGACAGTTGGGTGAGAAGGCAAGGCTCCAGGGAGACCCTTTAATAGTAGTCTTGCAATACATAAGCAGGGCCTTCTAAGAAAGAGAAAGACTTTTTACCAGGTCCTGTAGTGACACGACAAAGGCTAATGGGTTGAAACTAAAAGAGGGTAGATTTAGAACAGATATGAGGAAGGCATTTTCTTACAATAAGGGTGGTGATACAGTGAAAGAGATTGCTCAGTAAGGCTGTAGATACGCCATGCCTGGGAAGTGTTCAAGGTTGCATGGGGCTCTGAGCAACGTAATGTAGTGAAAGATGCCTCTGTCTGTGGCAGGGAGTGTTGAACTAAATTATCTTTAAATGTAATTTCCAACCTTTCTATGTTTCTATATTATTCCGTATTATACTTCTTAGGGATTTTTGTGTAGAGATATAAGGTCACAAAAGAATAATTATTTAAATTGTTTTGTCATTTATAGCTTTAAACAATCATCTTAAGTTTATCCTACAGTGCATATTTTATGTACTTAATTTGTTTTCAATCCTGTGTTCCCAGAAGCTATGATACTATTGGGCCGTTGCTGGACTTGCCTGAGATTGACCTTCCTGTCTTTCAGAGAAGAAACTGGTTAATATCATCACACTGTTATCAGTAGCTTGATACATGCCTGTTTTCTACTAGAAAGATGTGCAGTGACTTCTTACCTATTTCTAGACTGCAATCTTTTAACTTAAAAACTTTTTCCCTGTTTCTGCTTTTTCACTCCTGCTCTCTCTCTCTCTCTCAGGGTCTCTCTCTTTCTCTCCCCCAGCTCACTGTCACACTGGTTTTCTTTTTACATAATCTGGAAGGGATTTTTCTTTTCTCATCCCCTGGAAAGTTTGTGCCTGAAAGGTTTTGCAGTACCTGACATCGTGTTTGGGTAATAGAATTTTTTGTTTCTGTTAAAATCTCATGTTTAACTCAAATATAGTATGCTGCATCTTGGAGCATGGTGGAGATGCACTAAATAAATAGGCAAGTGTACATACTTGATGTATTTCATACCTATAGTTATATTTTATATCTCTCTTCCTGTTTATTTAAACTCACTGAAGGTATATTAAAAATTATAAAGCATTCAGGAGTGGCTGAAGTGCCATAGTAGTTACAGAAGTGGTGCAAGAAGCACAGGGATGCTCAAAGTCGTTAACAAACACTCAAGACCAATACCTTGTAATGACCAAACTCTGCCTTTGTCTGGGTTTCAAAAACAACTGGGGATAAGTAAATTACATTAATGTATTCAAGAGCACAAATCCTCTGGAGTAAATGTCAAAGCAATTGTAAACCACAGCATCTTTCAAATTAACAGCTAGTACAAAAAAGCATGTGTCTGATGCTTGGAAGACCAGTTGATTGCTTTTCAGACATAGGTCTAGGGGGAAGAATGTGAATCTCTAAATGTCACTTGGTCAGGAACAGAATGGAAGGAAATACTAAGAGAAGTCACACATGAAGCTGAAGAGATCTTCAGTGTATATTTTGAGATATTGACAGACGTACTTATGTTTAAGCTCAGCTGTGAAAAATACAGATGTCATCACTGTTTTACTAACATGAGACAATATAGTATCATTAATTTGCAAGTAACTGTTTTTCTTATCAGACTACCAAGAGGATAACAATCTTGTCTAGTTTCAGTAGAAATTATATCTGTAAAGGCAGAAGTTTTAACTTTGCTCCTATGGAATGCAATAAAAAATAGATCTGAAGTTCAGTCCTCTGAATTTACTGCCACTGAGTGCTCATCAAGCACTTATTAGGAATTAAGTGTGTATTTAAATAGTTTGTTGTATAGTGTTAGAGCTATATTGAAATACACAAGGTACATGTCTGCACTATAATTTGCAAAGGTCTGAAATAACATCAGAATGAGTTTCAAATGAGATGGTCCTACAAAAATGGTGGCAGAGTAGCCATATGGGCTGTTTCTGTGGCTTGGCCAAGGCTGAGGTCTATTCTGTGCTATAATTATTTTAACCATGCTGGAAATCTAAAATAATGTTTTTTTTTTTTTTAATATGGATATAAACCACTGCTTTTCATTGTTAACACAGTGAGCACTGTACTCTAATAGTAATAGACATTTCTATTAGTTCAGTAAGGCTAAAGAGGAGAGTGAAGACCTAGTAAAGGTGTTTGCAAGCCAAATGCTTTCTTAAAATGGGAAAGATATTTCTGAATTAGTATGTATTACTTAATTGTTTGAACATGCAAATAGATTTACTAAACTATCTGAATACATGTGAAAGGGTAGTACTGTGCAGAGATGAATTGGAATCTGTCAGTCTCCTGCCTTCCTTTAAAATAGTTTCATAAGATGGATTTGAAGGGGACTTTGTCCACAGAGATAAATGTTGCTTTTATGATAACAGAGAGGGCAAGAAAGGTATTGAGTTTGTCAGCTTGCCTGACATCCATGATAATGAAAACCTAGAAAATACAAGAAGTAAAAAAATATATGCTGCCAGTCCTTTCGTATTTCACAGCTGAGGAAAAAAAACACCTACTTTTTAGAAATACTGGTACTTGGATTTGGCTAGTGATTAAATGAAGCAAAATATCTAGACAATGATAAATTCTATATGTGAAGGATCTGAGATTTTAAAACCTAACATTTCATTAAATTCTTGACTGTAATTTTTTTTCCCTGTGGTGCACTGCTTAAACCAGCCTGAATTTGTAGCAACTGTGGGAGATGGTGAGAAGCTTGCAAAGTCTTACCTGACCATTCATAAGCTTTTTAATTGTCCAGAACAATTGTAAGATTCTTGCCTGTCAGAACAGTTGAAAGATTTCCCTAGTAGTATCTTGATCAGTATAACTCACTGGTTTTGGAGAAGTGTTTGCGTCTGTGGGTTGGCCCAAAAAATGCCACAGCAGAAACAGCAACTAAACTGAGGTTGAAAGATTGTTCTTCATGAGACCAAAAGGCAACATTATCCTTGTATCCTGTTTTTGACAGTGGCCAAAAGTGAATGCTTGAGAATCAGGGCAAGTTATGTGGTAATGCATTCTGATAGTCTTTTTTCAGCTCAGGAGCTTGAGAGCTGGATGGGGTTTCCACGTATTTTTTAAGATACAATCATTTTTAATTCAGTGTATTTGTTCAAACTAAAAAAGCTACTGAATCTTCAATTCAGTCTTTAGCCCTCTGGAGATTGTAAATTTCAGATTACCAGAAACTGGGACAGTAAAGAAGGGGTACCTTGCTCTCTTATTCTCCAAAACACTGAGGAAGCACAAAACTCAATATGCACTACAGCAGTGCAGACCTGATAAAACTCAAGAGGCACTCAAAAGCTGCAAGTGTGGTCCTGTGTCATGGAGCTGTGTACATGGAGCTGCAGGGTTTATTCAACTTCTTGTAATACAGTGCCTGACTGGGCATGACAAATGAAGCAGAAAGCCCTTGGTTTATTTTATTTTATAGAGGCAATCTAGAAGCTGCTTTCAGTGAATCCTGAGCTGAAGAATGTCAGTGGAAAGCTGCTCTGTTCTTGTTATTTCAGAGGTCTGTGGAACAAGAGCTGCTGGAAAGTATTGTACTGTGCCAAAGGAAGACAGTGACCTTTGCTGAAAAACACCTTACAGAAAAGGTTGTTTACAGTCCCTAACATCTTCTCTTCTGCCCTTAACTTTTTTATGCACTCCTGAATCATAACAAACATTGCTATTATATAAAACTCTCAATGTGTTAACTTGCTGAACTTCCTAGCCTTCAAATTTCCACTGAGCCCCACTCCTTTCCTGAGTCATTTGCCCTGTTTCTTCTGACTGCTGCTCTGCTTCTCAAGTAACTTATTTTCCATATTTTCCTTCCACTCTACCCCACAACTACTAAAGTCACACGGAGGTTTTTAGCAGTTTTCTGCTAAAAGACTGGCTTAAGTGCAGTTCCAGCTGAAGTAAGAAAAAGTACATGTGTTAATTGTTCAGTTTCCATGGCACCAAAGACTTCAGCCTTTTTCTGTCCCGTTTTGACAAGCCATCTTTGTCCTGAGAGACCATGGAGGTAGCAAATGGGTTTTATGATGAATCCTTTTGTGATATCAGCTCCTTTGTAATCAGGAAATGACAAATACACAGCTAGTAGAATTGCCAGACATAAGGGTCTAGTGTTCTGCTGCTCTTATTCATACCGCAGAAGTGGGCTAAGAGAAAATTTGACTGTGCGAATGACAGGAGGATGCGGAACTGAAGAGGAATAGGTTGGTAATTTCTCTGTATGCGTTTTTTTCTCCATTGAACAAATTGCTTATCTGTATGACCTGGAAGTAAAGAGTTGGTTAAGAATGATGATAGAAGTGCTGTAAGGTAATAATTAATGTTATTCATTAGAAAGGGTATCCCTGAAGCTTTGCTGAGTACTTAGGTGCCTGTGCCAGAAAGACCATGACAGCTGTATCAGATATGAATTATTTTACATTTCCTGCCAAGGTACAGAAAAAGCTACTGTGTGTTTTGTGAGGACTGCATAGCCCTTGGGGCTAGCACTGCCCTCTCTCACCCCCAACTTACTGTCTATTTATAGTATGATGTGTATCCAAAATATTCTATTGACTGATGAAAAGTGAAGTTTTTGTAAAAAAAAAAATCCTGCCGGATAGTATTATTTGTAATATTTTTTCGCATTTAATTATTAAATGCTACAGAATATACATTCAGCTATGTATTCATAACGTATAGTCATAGTGTAAGTCATATCGTCTTCACACCACAGGTTGTCGGGTGCACGTTAATCCCTTACCTTCTCTACCTGTAGGAGTAGTGTCAATGTTCATCTCAGTAATGTCTCTTTCTCTTTGGAAAATTTCACTGTGGAGAACGTCAGATTTACCAGTATTTGGTTTTCATCCAGAAATAGGAATGTTTTTCAGGATTTATTTAAAAGCAGTATTTCAAAGGATGAGCAGCCACAGTTTTAGATCTGCTTCTTTTTAAACCTGATTTTGAAAAGGAAAACACACCAATTTAATGGGATGTTTGCTTTTCTGGAACTTATCTTTGCCACTGCAAATTACCAAAGGATACTATTACCTTGGGTATTTATAAATATAATTCCTCATCTGCAAATATATTTCCCTATAAATTGGACAGTAATGTATTTTATCAGGGAAACAGACTTCTTGTCTCTTTCTATGTTGCTGTACATTCTGGCATTGTATTTTATTTCTTAGGCCGGTTATATAAAGCCTGACAACGAAGAAGTGAGTAGCTTACTTCACCCAATGATAGGAAGAGGTGATATTGAAATAGAGAAAATTATAAGGCACTTCTATTTGGCATCTCCATAACCTGTAAATTATCTGAAGTTTCAAAAGCCTTGTCAATGAATTTCAGAACTGCTCTTGTGTTAGTTACCTTATTTTACAGTCTAGTCTTTTCCATTCTTTCTTTTTTTATCATTTAATAAATCCTGGAGCTATATTCAAAGCTAATTGAAGGAAGCAATTCAGACTCTTTTTCTGCTCAGAGTACATTTATGGCAGATTGTGGGGTTTATTTTTTTCAGTAGCTCTCAGTTCAGAAAGTAACCCTAGTTGTAAGCATTGCCTATGAGAAAGGATTTCATCATGCAGTAATTTACATGATTATTTTGAGTGAGCTATTAATGTACAGAGTACTATGTTATGTCTGATACCTTCCATTCATTACCACTACCTTTTTAGCTCTACTTGTCAACTGTAGTAAAACTTACCCCTTTTCAAGAGCTAGAGTACTTTATTTCTGTGCTTGAATATTATCCAATATTCAAAACTTATCCAATGTTTATGACTGCAAACTCATCCATTTGGATAAGAACAAGGTAAAAATAAATTCTAGAATAATATTATAATAATGATGATAATTTGCTCTAGTGGATCACTGAGTAGAAGCCAAGGCTGGTATCAAAATCTCACAACAATGTGTTATGGCTGTTTTTTCCTGATGTTGTCCCCAAGATAGCACATATCTACCACACCAGAAGTATGAGGGTTTGCTTATATTGGCACAATGATTTTCTGATTTCTACATTTTTGTATAAAAAGGTTTTTTTATTTTTTTTTTTTGGGGTCATGTTATCATAATTTCTTCTGAAATAGCTGGTAATGGATTCTTTCAGTCACCTCTTACAGAGATTAACTGGAAGTCTCAAGGGAAGAAAGGGAGCAAGGAGAAAAGAAGAAAAAGGGTGGGAGAGAGGAGGTTGCATCAATTAGTTTCAAAAAGGAATAATTTGTTACATTTCCAGCTCAGCATGTTCATCAATACAGGTGTAGAATCTGCAGTACATGTTAAACACTTCCTTTCTGCTCTGTAAAATTAGATATGATCCCCTGCAGTGTACAAGGAAAACAATTCCACTATCAATAATCTGCAGAAGCAGTTCTACCAGACACCTCTTTTTTTTTAGAAAGAATTCCATGTAACGCTTATGATTTAGTAGGAGTTGATACATTTTTCGTCATTTTCTTTTTCAGAAGTTGTTCAAGAACCTACAAACCTTTAGATATTATTTTATTTTTAGGTTTTGCCCTGGCAATTTCTTCTTCACCCTCCCTAGAAATATCAACTATATGACTTTCAGAATCTATGTTCGTATCTATGTAATATATGTAGGTACCTATGTATTTGATTTTTCTTTATGTTGATACAGTAATATCTAAGCTACATGGCTGACTGCTGGGATATACTTTCTGGTAACAATAAAAGCATTAACTGTAGAATTCGCAACCTTTCATTAGAACTTTATTCCTTCTTTATTCCTACATATTTCAACATTCGGTTTAGAAAGCTCTTTCTTACATTTTAACATTACTGCTGGAGTCACATGAGTAAAAGACCAGTGTAGCTATGCAGAAAGAATTTCAACTCCTTTTCTTCTAATTGTACACATGATGATACAAGCCAGTATGAAGGAAAAATAGACTATACTGTACTCTGAGAGTGGTAAAAATACTATCCTTTGGAAACTCATGAAGCTTGAGATACTGAATGAAACCACATTTTGAAATGGTAATAAAAAATACTACTGGTATGGTAGGCTATCATCTCATAACATGTAGGAGAAACTTCAGATCTAGAACTCACAGGCATGATTTGTTCTTCCTTGACTTTTAGAGAACCATCTCCCTCCTCAGTGAATAATACTACACTTTGGCAGATGCCCAATTTTGATATGAAATCACCAGAGGATCTCAGAAGATACTGAAACCATGTTGTGACAGGCATAAAGTACTGACTTAGAGACTTACTCTGCCAAAGACTGCGTACACTAGACACATTTAACTTTCAAGGTAAACTGATTTCAGGTACTTGTTTTAGTTGTACTCAAGCTTCCTCAGAAGACTAATCTGCATAATTTATTTAGCAACAGAAAGTGGTTTGGGCACACTGCTTATTTTTAAAAACAGTGGCAACATTGAAGCATTCTCACCTCTCTTTCTAGACTTTCAATATCTAGGCTTCAAAATCACACAAGTGAGAAAATGCTTAATGAGTATCTTGAGGTGTTTACTCTTCTGCTGATCCTGGATGAGTAGCATGTTATGTTTATCTAATTTTTCTTCTCAGAATGAAAGATATTGTTCAACAAACCAAGAACTTAGAAATCTTTTAGCTTTGCCATTTGTTTTTTGTCTGACCTACATCACTAGGAAAGATGAAAACTGTACTTTTATCGCAAAGAGCATTTTACTCTCTGGGATGCATGATGTTCCCTCTTTTCTACTGTGCATATAAAGTAGGCCTTTAAATCTGTAAAACATTGTTCTAGCTAACTACTTAGCTAACTTCATTGTTAACTCAATCGAACTGTTGGCACAATTAAGATATGTTACTGTTCTGATTTTTCTGAACAATACTAAAGATTAGATTATTGCAATTACTTATTAAAAAGGTTTTCTCTGTGCTGACGAAAAAAGGACATTCTTGTCAGCAAACACAAAGGTTTCATGTAGACTGTAATATAGATCAAAGATTTCCTATAATTATTCTCTGACATCATAAATATGTTCCCTTGCTGAGTATCTGAAGAAACTTCTTGTGCCCGTCCTCACTGTCAGAGCATGGGACACTAAAAAGTCCTTGAACAGAGTAAGTGCTACTTAGCAACAACTAAAACATAAGTGTGTTTTCAGCATTGTTTTCAGACTAAAGCCAAAACACTGCACTGCACCTGCTACTAGAAAGAAAAATAACTGTGACAGCTGAAACCAGGACAACCTGACAGAACAAATTCTTTGTTATTTTACCCATAGAGTCCTGGGGACTAGCCCTGACATAGCTGTCTTCAATCTAACATTCTAAGGATGTTTTTCTTAACAATAATAACCTTGTTAATTTAAAAAAACATTAGCTGTAGGCAAATTCATCTTTACTGAATTCTTCATTATTCATAAGACAGTGTCAATGTGACGTATAAAGCAGCAGTACAAAATTTATTATCCCCACTGTATGATTGCACTATATAGTGAAATTTCAAGCCATTAATAAAAATTCTATTCAACTGGAACTAAGATTTTGTCCCAGATATTTTGTCTTTCATCAGACATGGGGAAAAATATTCCAAATCAGAAACAAGAGGAATCTAGCTCAAATTTCTTTTCCTCTTTATCCCTGTCGTAGTTTGAGGCCCCTCAAACAGTTCTGCACACTCCCCCCTTTTATTTTCCCCAGTCCCGGGGGGATGGGAAGGAGAATCAAAAGAATGCAACTCCCACAGGTTGAGATAAGAACAGTTTAGTAACTAAAGTATAAC
>JASSUY010020839.1:0-23951 GCA_032466535.1 Forpus xanthops
AGTGTGAAAAAAAAAAAAAAAAAAAAAAAAAAAAAGGAGAAAAACCATCAGTTTTGGCTAGAAATTTCAGAGCCACAAACTACGAACAGGACTAAAGAACTTTTCCATTAACCCTGTATTTATGTTAAGCATGTCATCTATTTTTGTCAACATTAGTTATATAGAATGAAGACTTAATCTTCCAAAGGGAGTATCTGTATCCGATTAGTTTGGAGAATTTAAAAAAAAAAAACAAAAAACTTATATTCAACAGCAACAATATTTGCAGTACAGTATAAGAAATTGAGAAATACACATACCAGAACACCTTACATGTATAACTAGCATGACGAAACTCTCTACAGAAATACTAAGCTTTCAAAGACAGTGTCTTTTCAAAAGCTTCCTTCTATAAGGTCATGAGGAGATAAAACACACACAGTTATTACTATTGAAAATAGGCTTCACTATACCTGCTGTTCCTGCAAGGAAACAATTTCCTATGGAGAGCTTTGCTTCACAAAGCATAAGAAAACAGCAAAACTTAACAATTAAGAAAAAAATACCACCAACTCCATAAACAGCACTTCCATTCAGATCATGCTTTTAAAAATAGCAAAAAAAGCATATCTAGGAGGTAGCAAGAACAGAAACAGGTCAACAACATTGTGTCTGGGCTATTTTTGTTACAGAAGTAAACCAGAAGTTAACATACCTTTTTGGACTGCAACAACAGTTCTGTTTCAAGAAGCAAGACTCGACTCAACAAGTTATTCCAGTCCTTCTTGTCTACGATCACCTTTCCTTCCAGTTTCTCTTCTAAAACATGCAGTTTATCTTCCATCCAATCCAGTTTATGAAGCTTTTCCTGGCAAACAGCAAGCTGACTCTTCAGAGCCTCTATCTGAGAATTATCTTCTATGATCTGAAAATATGGACAAGAACGTGTCCTCTGATTTCAAAACAGACATAATTCATCAATTGATCAGTGAAATCTAATCCAACCAAAGAAACTGTTGACAGAACTGGCTCTTGAAAGGACGGAACAATTTAATTGACTTTTTTCAACTTTTTCAATATATTTATTATATATCTATTTGTTATATTTAAGGAGGATCCAGCTACCATGTTAAAAATGTTATCCCTTTAGAAAAGTCCTGTAAGAAAAGTTAAGAATACATGCTGACAGCATCTTAAAATAGAAATTCTTACTTGTTCACAATTAACCTCGACAACATCATGATCTGGGCACAATTCTTCTTCATTATCTCCTTGGGCTGGAAGGGGTAATGGATGAAGGTCACCACTAATTTCATTTCCTGAGTGCCGTTCTACTAAAGGCTTCTTTGGAAGATGAAAAAAGAAACAACATTTCAATTCATTAGCCAAACAGCTGAACAACCCTAAAAGACCTAACATTTTCATATTTATTTTAATCTGAAAATCTTATCCTAACAGGTTGCAAAACATACAGCAACAGCAGAGAGATTTTCATTTTAAAAAATCATACAGACATGAAAAACTATAAAACAAACATGCATACACTTTACCGCATGTACTGTGTACCTTGGTTTTCTTCCATAAACAGTTATTAAAGCATTAATGTTCTCACTTATTTTAAGAGTTGTTAGACTTCCAAGTGTGGACTGAGAGGTATGAATCTTACCTTATATATTAACATACGTATAGATAAGTCAAACATCAACATTGCCACTCAAACATTCAAAACCAAAAAAGTTTAAGTAGTTTAAGATTATAACTCTCTTTTCCCTGACAACTGTCAGCAAAATAACCCTACTAACCACATTTCATTTGCTTCGAATGCTTCCCTTATAGGAAGAAAAATAAGAGACAAATTCTGCTTTCTTTCCAGGTGGATCAAGTCCCGTGATTGCTATCTGCCACAAAATATGACAGACTACCTAATGATTAAGAACTCACAATTACTAGTTCTGTACATGATATTATGACTTAGATTCCTAGATGTTTTAGTGGAACTGTAACTCTCCTCTTCTAGGAAACTCCTAATACACTCACACATACCCCCATTCAGTATGGCCATTCAACAACCAGAAAATAAATCATTCCAAGTATTTCCTTTGTTAAGCTTTCCTCATGCCTGAAAGCAGTATTTTCCTCCTAAATAGAAATCATCCACAGTTAATTGGGCAGATTCCAAAAAGTTTTGTACAATTTTACTTTGCACCCTTTCAGCATTAAACACTAGGAAAATGGTCTCCTCCACAGGCCAAGAGTAGCATAACACATAAGATCATGCATTACTCTTGTAAAACCAAAGCCAAGAGGAAGATTACGTTAAGAAATCTTTGCTTAAAAGATTGAGACAAACCAGCAAAAAGTGTTTGGAAAGCTGCACTGAAAACACTGCAATGTTTGACAAGACACACTTTAATCTCCAAACAGGATATTCTTTTTCCAATTGCATTTTCATTCCTGTCCCTCCATTTGATTTAATTTAAACAACAAACAATAGTACTACATCATTACCACCAAGACTTTAAGATCAACTAGTCAGTACAAGAGAGAAGCAATACCCTCTATATTTCAGCTATAATTTCAAGTCAACCATAATTCTACCAAAAAAAAAAAAAGAACACCAAACACAACCAACAAAACAAACAAACAAACAAACAAACAAAAAAAACCAAACCAAAAACTGGCCTGATTAAGTATTCAAACCTAAATGAAAGCACATCTTCCAGAAAGAGCCTGACTTGCTACAGGTGAGATTAACCTTTAGATATACAACATAAAAATTATTTTCATACCTGTTTGGAGTTCAGAGCATGGTCACTAGTATCAGTAATGACATTATCACAATTTGACCTTATTTCAGATTGAAACAATCTGGGTTTTTTCCTTCTTTGGGATTTAACCTTCAAAGTGAAGAGGAGAAAATATTATGCTTCTAACAGAAACACAGAAATACTTTCTGGATTGAGGGGAGGCAACACAGACACATGGATACAACCCATGACAACACTCAAATTTACAGAGAAAATGGATCTGGAAATGAATGCCGCATTCATACACTCAATGCCTATACAAGGTTGCATCAAAGCTGATCATAGACAGAAAACAAACTGCCTCGGAGGTGAAAAACAAGCAAATACAAAAAAGGTATCAATGCCCCCAAAAGTGACAAATTAAGTATATGGTAAGTAACAGTCCTGAAGACTGTTACAAATACAAATGAAACAAAACCCTGTAAAATATGAAGACAGAAAATTTCTTATATTAAAGAAGACTGATACACAGCATACACTGATAAAAATGACCTAACAATGCAAAATAAATATGACGAAAATAATCACATTTGAGATGTATTTGTGTTTCAGAGTACACAAATGTCATGTTTAAATTAAATATTATCAGAAATTTAGTGTATCTGACAGTTTTGCTTTGTTTTTAAATCAACTAGCAAAGTCTAATTATATATTTACTATGTCAAAAAGAATAAAATATAACGCTTCTATTACAAAGTACTGGATTTGTCTTTATTTTTTTTATGTTTATACCACAATGCATTACCAGCCTTGTGTCTTTCATACACTTGATAACACTCAAGCATCCGACAACAGAACTTCATACCAATTTTTCCCCCTATTTTGACCATCAGCAATGCTGCATCTAAAATAAGCAGGTGTTCAGCTTCTACCTGCAGCATCAAGCATGTCAAAAGAAACTTATCTAATAATAAAGTTACCATTTAACCAGTACCTTATTAGAGTTACTTAATTCCTTATGTTTTTTTACCACACAGTTGATAATGTCACAAACAATCTGCATTTTTCTTTCCGCAAAGCCAAACTGAAGAAACTGCTGTTTTGTTAAAATCGGTTTATATTGAAATTGATCTCGAAGAAGCTGCAACAAAATAAGAGTCTGCTTAACTTTCAAAAACACTATGCAACCTATTGCAGAAACGGCATGCTCAGGTTCTTATTTTTCTACAATCTTTTCTTTCATTCTCCACTTCAGCAGTTAAACATTTTAACTTTTGTTATTTATACATTCTCAGCTGTTTCTTCTAACTAGACTTTAACCATACCTCCTCCAAAACATTTCGTTCACAACACTCTTGTAAAGATTAAGTCACATTCTTAAGATTCATGAAATAAATTATTTTAGACATTAATATTTAAAAAGTCAAACAAAAACTCCTCAAAGTGAATGCATGATAAGAAGTTGTACTAATCTCAGCAAATACAGCAGAGGGCTAAGAAAGGCTCCCACAAAGCCTCTTTGTAAAGGAGTCTCTGTCTTCCCTGGGGTGCAAACTAGTCTGAATAAGCTAATATTCATTATATTATCATCAAGTCACCTTTTATAAAAATGCGCTTATGTATATTTTTAAGAAGAGTTCAAAATTATTTTCATTCAGTCATGAATTTTATCCCAATTTTTAAGCTGTTAAATATTGGACTTTATATATTAATACAGCATGGTGTTTTAAAATACCTGTATATCTTAACATTGTTTTTTATTATGATCAGTGAAGTTTGCTGTGATTTTTTGCTGATTATGATTTCTTCTAAGGTCACTTCTATAAACCTTCTTGTGTATTAAACATTTCAGCATTATTCAAAACTACTCTAATAGTACTACTGTTCCTGCTATTGTTTCAACACTGAGATTTGGCTAACAACATCCATCGTTATTTTCATAAAAATTTATATAAGACTTAGCACAGAGTGACTTACTACTCATCTTAAATTCTAACAGAATTACTATTTACACTCATTCAAAAAAAGCCTTTTATTTTCTAGTAAAATTTAGACTAGCTGTTTAATTTTTATGATGCCACACTCAAACCGGTGTCTCTTGTGAAGAATATAAAGACAGATACCTTGTAAATAGCTTCAATAAAACGCAAGTCACTCTTTGCTGTGAGTTCCACATCACACTTTACCAAAAGCTCTGCTATGTAAGTTGAAAAAGATGTAAAAGAATAGCTGATGATAGGCAAAAACGCAGCTGGATCACCTTTAACTAGCCTATTGGGAAACAAAAGTACTTTACACAGCAGAAGACAACAAAGCCCTTCATAATATGAATTTAAACATTCAGTTTGAAAGGTGTTTTAATATAGACAGCATGTTATAGCCTTAATTTCTCTCTTTTTTTTTTTTTTATCCCAGGCATCTCTCATTCAGCAGTCTTTACTGTTACCTGCAAAATATTCAAAACAAGATTTGTGTGACTCTCGTAATTTTAACACAGTCAGGTCTAAAGCACACTAGTACTGTCATCTCAACATTTAACTTGTTTTCTTCAATATTTACCAGATGAAATTTGCTAGCAATATCAGAGATGAAATTATAAAGGTGAGAGCTTAATCAAAGAAAAGAGAAACAGAGATGAAAAAATGGGCAAGACAGCAATATACTTCAGTATACAATGAAGATACACTTCACGATTATTATGAGGATTCTCAGAACAGCAAAACTGCATCCTTTTATCTTCCAGTTCACATGTAGAAAACCCCCAACTTCCCACAGACATATGCTTGGCTTACTCATCACTGGATATAATGCCAATATTTATACATATCTTGTTTACACATCTTGCTGTCATCATGTATTAGCATAAACTAATTTCACTACCACTTACACTGTGTAATCCACATCTCTTGGATAATTTATCAGGCGAAGTCCTTGTTCTATTTTTCTTATACTTCCTTTTAGGTCTCCTGTTGCCATAATCCCAAATAATCTGAGGGAAGCAAAGTATGAAAGAAATGTAATTCTCCTCCTTAAAAAAAAAAAAAATGTACACAAAACTTATAAAATGCAATAGATTTATCACTGAAATTCAAAGGGGTTTGCTCCTCTTTTCTAGACATGACTATTTCCAAATATAGCACAGCACCGAGCCACAACTCAATACCAATTAATGCCAATTTATGTTGAGGACACCAGAACTGAACGCAGTACTCCAAGTGAGGTCTCATGAGAGCAGAGTAGAGGGGCAGGATCACCTCCTTCGACCTGCCACCAACACCCCCAAGTCCTTCTTCACAGGGCTGCTCTGAAGCCCTTCTCTGCCCTGAAGCCCTTCTCTGCCCAACCTGAAGCTGTGTCTGGGATCTTGCAACCATTTGTTTATAGCTCTTCTCCAATACAAGGCTTTAAAAGCACAGACTTGATGACTGCCTAGCTCTTAAGTCACAACTGAAAACAAAGAGCTTGCATTATAGTAACCTGGACAGACACACAGGACTTGAGAAAGCTTATCAGCAAACAGCCAAACTCTGTATTTTCAATGGTTTAGAGAAACGTAAGGGTGGAGGAGAGAGAGAGAATGCTAGTGAAAGCACAGGAGTACAGATTGACACTTCACAAAAACAGCTCTCCCTCCTCCCAACCTTGAAATCTGCTTGTGATTGGCTTAATTCACTTACTTCCCCCAAAAGCATCAGTAATGGTTTCAGGTGTAAAGCCTTAGAACAGAAATGTAATGCTCAGTTTTCTGCTTAGAACATGGGAGATAATTGCCTGCCACTGTCTATGCTGAATTTGTTTTCTTGACACAAAACATTTACTTTAAGCCTACCAATCCAAGCAGTAAAGAGGCATTACCAGAGATCTGTGCATGGAAGAGATACCCTTGAGATACAGCATTTTATATATTTTTTCTTGCTGACACCTGAGATTCAGACCAAATGCTGCAAAGAAATTATAGTAACTCTGACAGGTACTCCAGTTTGCAGCCTTGTTATTTGGTCATATTCATTAAAGCAATGAGTCTTCCTGAAAGGAACTTTCTGACACTTCTACTTATAGAGAGAGGAAAAAAAAAAAGCAAACCAAACCAACCAAACAACCCCAATCAAAATAAATGCCAACAAAACCCTCATGATCAAAAATTTAAAAGCTTGCACTCACAATGGTATGGGTTTGTTCTGGGGAGTGTTGCCTTTCCCTCCTCTCCCCCTCTCCTCTTCTAGTGTCTCCGTAATGCTTAAATCAACAATCACCAAGAAGATGAAGGAAGATCTTCACACATGTTCTGCCCTTTTTAAAGTATTTTCTTCCTACTTATCATGTTCTTGCTCTTTAATCATTAGTTTGTGACAAATACTCTTTGTTAAAGGCTAGGGACAATTAAACCTCAAGAATTTGGAAACTGAAGCAGCTGTTTTTCCCACCTCACCCTACAAAGTGACGTGCCCTATGGTTTTGCCAACCTAACCAGATCTCAAGACGAATCTCAGAGAGTCTGAGGTAAAACTAAAGCACTAATCTGCAACACAAATACTCACAGAAGACACTCTCACAGGAATTCATCTAACCACACAGGCTGTTTCCCGAAAGTATCAACAACCCTTTCTACATCATGCCTCTAGATGTAAAAACTGGCAACTGCCATTACTACAAGCTATATAGCTTGGGAGAGCACATAAATAACAGCTAAGTTGGTACAAAATAATACTTTGGGACGGTGTACACTGTAAAAAGTGACATATAATTTTTGCCTGTAAGAATTCGTGAATGAACAGTTACAGAACATTGGCTACCCACCGTAAAATCAGGTATAATAAAGTTTTAACATAGAACCACATATAGTATAAAGAACAACTCTCAAAATTGCTTACGGTATTCAAAGAAGCAATGAATGTCAAAAAAAAAAAAAAAAAAACAAAAAAACAAAAAAACAAAAAACAAACAACCTAGCCACACACAAAAAAACATGTAAGCTACCAAATATCTTAGCGTTTCAAACACCAAAATGTCTAGCGAAAAAGACTTCTGACTTTTTGTTATTTAGATGATCCTTAAGGTCCCTTCCAACCTAGTTTACTACGATTTCGCGACTCTTTCTGTTACACGGGGAGAAGAGGTGGAGGGGAACACCTTTATACTCAGATGCAGTATCATCAAGCAGTGGACTTCGCTGCCATGCCAGCTGCTGCAGACACACTCCAAACACACACTGTCTGCAAACGAGTGAACCGCACAAGGAACTGCACGTGGCAGGCCGGTTGCCCTGAGCGCCATCAAAACACCGGCGGAAAAAAGCCGTGTGCCAGTCTTGGGCAAAGCCGGCCGAGGTCCCGGAGCCGCGCCAGCGCGCCGAGCCGAACTCGCAGAAGCGGGACGGGGAGAGATCCACAGCCGTCACTACTCAACCCTAGACCTGCGGAGACCATACCTCCCCCGTTCCGCTCCTCCCCAGGGCTCTCAGTCCCTAAGGAGAGGAAGTGCTCTAGGCTCATAGCCGGCCTCTACCCCGAGAGCGATCCCGACGCTCACCCGCGCTCACTGCCACCCCTGCTGCTGGAGCCCTCCTCCCGCCGGGCCGCCTGCTCCGGAAAGCGGCTGCCCCACTGCCTCTCCTCAGGACCGCATCAGCTCCCAACCGGCGGCGGGCACAAACCGAATCTGCCGCCTCTACACCCAACTGCCGCTTCCGCTTCCTGCGCGTCCCGCCGCCGCGACGTCACTTCCAGCAACAACAGCAAACGTCAAACCTGCCCGGCAAGGAGACGGGGCGGCGGCGGTCCGTCTGCCTGCTTACCCAGGGGCCTGCGCGGCCCCTACAGCCGCTCGAGCCGCCGGGGGCTGCTCAGCCACCTCCTGCCCGGCGAGGCTTACGCACGGACTCGGGCTGGGCTCGTCGCGGCGGCGGTTGGGACCCGAACTCGAACAGGTACGGACCCTGCGGCTTTCCCTCGGGGGACCGGCGACTGCGGATGGACGGGTCGCGCATCCAATCGAGAGCCGGGGCCATTGGGGCGGCCCAATGGCGCGGGGGAGGCGGCACCCGCGGGGCTAGGCTCGCCGGTCCCCGGTGGCCCCGGGTCTGCCGCGTCCCGGCCTGCGGGAGCCGAGGTCTCGGTTCCTGTTTGTGGAAGGTGGCGAGCGGGACAGTTTCGGGGTTCCGCGGGGCAGTGGGGATGCAGCCATCACCCTCAGCAAGGAGGGTTCCTAGGGCGGTCCTGTTAGCTGGGGCGGCCGTGGACGTGAGGGACTTGCTGTGCCCCTAGAGCCGCCGCTTAGTCCTTGAGTTGGGTTTGAAGGGCTCTTCCGTCAAGGTATCGGCAGGCCTCGGTTACCTGTGTAGCTGTGATGAACGAAGCTTCAGGTTCGTTAACATAGGAGGAAAAAAACGTTTTTCTGTTCAGATAATTACGGTAGCCAAGAGGCAGCTGTAGGGCTCAGTTGCCATGAGGTGGAGGGTGTTTATATCAAGTATTAGGTTTTATTTCATAAAGCAGAAACTAGTACAGCATTAAGCTAGGATGCATTTAGCTTTTAGTATCTTTAATCACTGCAAAAGAATTTATTGTGCACTAATAAGGTGAAGTGCGAAGACATGATTGAAACTGAAAGCAGACTCTGACAGGTAACAGACAGTGCCAGAGAAGATTAGCAATCCGTAAGCAAGCTTTGTTATTTTTACTGTGACAGTTATTACAGCCAAGCTGTCAAACGGTTTCTGTTAAATAAAGTTCCATAACTGGAATTTTGAAGACATTTGGGAACATACATTTGAATGGAGAGAATGGAGATTGAAAGTGTATGTTCAAAGAATTAGTCATGGATTACCACAAAGTTTATGGGGAAAACAAAATGTGGTTTAACAAACAGCATATAAACTGACATATATATCTGTACACATACAAAGCTTGTGAATTTCCAGCAGCTTGTGCTCAATGGTTTAAACTGTGTCTCATTTGGTTTCTTCTCTGAAATTTCTTCACTTGGTACTTTAAAGAGCAAATCACATATTTTTATCAGTTTTTAACATTAAAGATAGCTTTAAAATTATTTCTGCAGTGATATGTTCTGTGTAAGTATGTGAGTACATTTTAAGAAGTCTAGTTTATTGAATGACACAGAATGTTTTTTTGTTTTTCTGTCTTGGAGCCATTTCTAGTGTCAAATAATTTTGAAGTGATTATGTTGTTGGTGATGTATAGCAATTAGTTTTTGTGTGGGGAGAACCCTGTGAGCACTGACAGGAACTGTTGATAATCTTGTTAGCTCAGTATTCCTTAATGGAAGGCTGAATATTGCGGTAACGTTATTACACTAGCAACTAAAATTCAGATATTTGATTTTGGTCCTTTGTGACCACTGCCACATTCTTTACAAGTATTGCGTATTGAACACAAAGATAATCTGACTTTGAAGAGGTTTAAAAGCTATTAATAAGATTGCCAGATGCTTACCTGATAGCATGAATTCCCTTGGTAATTGACTGGGCACAGCCCTTCTGTGGACTGTGGTAATGCTGCTGGTCATTTTCTCTCATCTTCTTGGTGTATTATGATTATGAATCTTGTCACAATACCATTCTTAAATGATCTTCAGAGCCTTGAGTTTCCCATTACTACTTTTTTCTTTTATTTAAACTGTGACAAATAATTAGTGTTTTCAGAATATTTCTAACATTTGGGAGATAACAAATGTGTATAGAAATGTGGTTTTATTATAATGATATCAAATAATATGAGAAAAGGTAGAAAACATTACTAGTAAAATAAATTCTCTAATCTGTTTTACAAAAAGCTATCTCAGCTGACAGATTTATGTATTTAGCAGAACGTTCCTTTCTCTCTACTTGACATACATTGTTTGCATAGAATAGATTCTCTCATTTCATCTTTTGTAAAATGTAAGGTTTAATACTGCAGTGTCATCATATTTTTTCTTGCTGATTTCCATTGTCTTAAGTTAAGGACTTGAAATAATAAAGAAGGATTATAAAGCATTGCTCCTAGTTCTCTCTGTCCCTGAAACTAGTATTTTGGTCTTACCTATTTTATTATTTGTAGTCAGTGCTGTATTTTCAGGCAGATTTTGGTTTTACATGAAAAGCTGCACTGAGAAAGGGATTATATCGGAGTTACAGCTACATGTGTATGTATACATTTACCTCTTTCAAAACTTACATAATTGAATTGGTCATTATTGTTCAGTCCTTCAGATCATCTGGTATCTTCTGAGAGTGAACACAGCCTCCGAATTTGACATCTGTGTATTTGAAAGTAAAATACTTTGTTGGCAGTGTTCAGTTTACAGGGCTAAGGTCAAGATTTTATTGAAGCCTCCCAAGATGTTTAGATTCTTTTAGATATACAGTACTGCTTACCAAGTACTGTAGTTGAGTATCATTAGCAATCTCAGATACAATGACTTGCAAAATAGGAAGTTTATCTTAATTGAATCCTCTAGCACAGTGTTAGTAGCCGTTTCAGAAATGTTGCACATGCTCAGAAATATTGTATTCCTTGTCTGCTTTTTTTATCCATTGGGAAACTTGGCTTCTTCCAGCCCTTGGGTGTTAACCACCTACCCACACAAGTTGTTTTTTAGCTTGGTTCTTCACTGCTTATCGCTGTATCCGCTGCCAGCTTAGCTGGGGCAATAGCAGCAACAGTTGGAGTTGGAGCAGACTTGATGAGTTTATGCTTGTAGTCCCAAATGCCAGTTCTGGCACACCTACCACTGATTCATTTAATAGCTCTTAATTTTATTCTAACAGTTGTTGGTGATCCTCCTTTGGGATGAAAGTTAGTAAATTCCTTCTCCTTGGAGAGATGTAGTTGTTCAAAACCAAAAAAAGGTGGCACTGAGCAACTGCATCTCTTTTTAAAAAGCTGCTTTTATTTTAAACTAGCTGGGCAATGAAAAATAAAGACAGAGATATTCATCTTGTGAAGAAGTATGTCTTATTTACAGCTGAAACTTTCGCAATTGCGAACACCAGCAAAAACTACCAAGACCCACTTTCATCATCCTTGTGTTGCCACTTTTTATATGACAGATTGGGTATAGCTTCCACTCATAAAGAAGCAACTTTACCGTAGCCCTAAGGACTTTTAAAAATTTTATGCTGTTCTCAAGAAAATGAGAATACCTTCTTTATGCATACATTCTTGCAGCCAGTTGTATATCCTAGTTATGGTGCAACTCAGTAAGCCTTAATTTTAATTGTCTGAGAATTTATAATAGTTGATCATGGTTTAGTCTGTCTCTGTACAATTAAAAAAATAAGCCAAATATTTATCTGTACAAGAAATATGAATAATAATAATGAATTTATATAAAATCTTGCATATTACTAAATTGAATATAGTACATGCGACTATATTTTCTTCACAAGTTCGGCCTTATCTAGAAATGAACTCTTAAACTTTCTCTGAATGGATGATTATGTAGATAACTACTTCACTAGCCAGATGAACCTGGCCTGTGTTGACTTCCGTCTTGATTGTGGTGGGTTTCTTTTTTCCAGTGCCTTATCTAATTTCTCCATTTTCTTCCATAATTACTCATCGCGTTCATGGCTTGTTTCTTTAAGCTTATATAGAACAGTTTTCATTCATGTCCAACCCTAAACAGTGTTAAAACCCTGTTTGTAATTTCCCATGCTAATAGAATATACATAATTTCAAATACATGTGAGATCTTAGCAGACCAGGCCATCAGTGTTTCTTTTTTTCAAAAATCAGCATTGGGAACCTACAGCTTATTGGTAGGACTACCTTAGTGATCTTTCACCATAGCAAATGTTGAAAAATTATCACCATATATTCACTACTTGTGATAGGATTACAATAACATTGCCATACTGAATTAGTAAGGTTTATCATACTGTTTTTCCCTCTTGGTAAATATAGGTGGTTACTGAAATTTGAGTTATAGCATTCAGAAATCTTGACAACTGACTAACATTCAGGATCTGTTCTCTTTATTATTATCTGCAGCAAAGTTTAGCAAAAAATAAAAACCCCACAGTGCTAAGTAAAATATAGCCTTGTCCTGAAGTTTTTATGCTACTGTGCAGGAAAGCTTGAAAAGATATTTTGGTTGTTGTCATAGTTTAAGCCTGCCTGGTAATTCAGAACCACACAGCTGCTCACTCACTTCCCCCTTTCTTTCTTCCCCTGCTCCCGAAGGGATGGGGAAGAAAATCAAAAGAATATAAATCCCATGGGCTAAGAACACTCCAGTAACTAAGATAATAACACAGACCACTGCTGCTACCACCAACAATAATAATGATAAGGGATATAACAAGGGGAGAGGATATAAAACTAAATGGGGGAAAGGAAAAGAAAGCAATAAACACAAGTGGTGCACAATACAATTGCTTACCACCCACTGACCAATACCCAGCCCAACCAGAGCAGCAATTTGGGCCTTCTGGGTAATTCCCTTGAGTTTATGTACCAGGCATGATGTGCTGTGGTATGGAGTAGCCCTTTTTCTTGTTTGGGTGAGGTGTCCTCTGCTTCTTCCCAGCTTCCTGTGCCCCTTCTCACAGGCAAAGCATGAGACAACGAAAAGTCCTTGATCGGAGTGAGCATTACTTAGCAACAACTAAAAACATTATTGTGTTATCAAGCATTGTTCTCAGACTAAAGTTGAAAACAGCACTGCACCAGCTATTAAGAAGGAGAAAAATAACTGCTACAGCTGAACCCAGGAGAGTTGCTCAGAAACAAGAATATTACAAGAAACAATGCATTATGCATTATTATTATATTAATGCATTATCATTAAAGTTTTTAAACGTTGTATTATTGTCAGTCACAACCTAATTTTGTGTGCTCCTCGCTATTCAGGACATTGTTATATCTTCTTACATTTTATAGAACTTCACTGGCTCTACATAAGCTATTTTTATTACATTTTAAAGAAAGTTTGAAGATAATAATTCCAAGTGTTCTGAAGGTTAAGGCTTCTTAACTTGTGTAGGACATATATAATGTTTGTTGCTATTCACAATATCTTAGTATTAATTTTATAACTCTTCAATCACAGGAACTTTTGTAAAAAAACATTTTTTTATGGATTTGTTTTTAGTATTCATTATGGGTTTGTTTTCAGCATTTATTCAGTCGCTCCACTGAAGACAAATTATATTGTCAGCATAACTCTGACAAAACTCACTTTTTTTCTATTCAGATCAGTCCTACAGTTTTATTTTTCCAGTGTGTGTTAAGTCTGTCTTTTAAATATTCATAAATAGCTGGCAACATTTAATTTGGATTTTATGTCCAGCAGGCTCACAGATGGGTCAGGGACTCTGGAGAGTTGCTAGGAACCAGCAACTGCAACACCAAGGATACAGTGGATACAGAGATCATGGTAGGAGAATAGCTACCAACAGCGTTTCCAATACAAGCCATCGCAAACAAGCCCAAGGAGGCATTGATATCTACCACCTGTTGAAGACAAGAAAAACTAAAGAACAAGGATTCATTAACCTGGAAATGCTGCCACCAGAGCTTAGTTTTACTATTTTGTCGTACCTGAATGCAACTGATCTCTGTCTAGCTTCATGCGTCTGGCAGGATCTTGCTAATGATGAGCTTCTTTGGCAAGGGTAAGCAAAATAAGTAAATAATTTAAAAAAAATAACCTGGACATAAAATAAATAATTATCAGATTTTAAATTGGTCTCAATATGTTTTTTTGTCACTGTGACCTTAGCAAAGGTTTCCTAAGTTAAATGAGATTTGACACAGGGGAAATAACGGATATAGTTTAAAAATGTGGTATTCTGGATTTCTAATTACTGTCAACTAGTAACAGAGGTTACTACATACACAGGTGTGCTTGGTACAAGTATACATGTGCATTATTGTACACTCATTGTTTGATATATCATGAGGGAAAAAAACAAGGACTTCACTTTTGGTATTAGCTCAAAGCACATCTCAAATGTATGTATTATTACGTCTCTGAACTTCAAACAAATGTCTGGCTTGAGCAATCAAGCCTATTCAGCAGGAAGTCTAGGTAGAAAAAGATTCTAACTCATCTAATATACTTTTCTTAGTGCAACTGAATGTATATATGTTTTTTTTATAAGATGGTGATGGAAGGTGGAAAGAAAAGGCCAGTTCTACAAGTATATTGGGTGGAATTTCTGCAGTCTAATGGTTGAAAGACATTTATATAAATATGGAGAGTTTGTATGTCCAGGAAATATATAAAGGAATGCTCTACCAAATAGTATAAAATCAAAATTTAATTAAAACTATTTTCTTTTATATTTGATGTTTTACAACACTGGGAAAGACTCATGAAATCATACTTATTTTTAGAGTAGATGGTCAGCAGAAGTGGTATCTTTTTTCACAATATATTCTTACCCCTTTAACTTAACAGACGGTAAGAAGTATTACTGCTGGGTTGTTGTTCAAGTCCTGTTTCTTTTCCTTTCATTATACTCTACATCTCTTCCTTCATCTATTACTTTGCCTCTCTGTATTTGACTTAAGCAGCCTACCTTCTTATCATGCTTTATGAACTCAGCAATAGGATTAATGCAATTATAACTCCTTATTCACAATTGTTCTGGGGTTAGGGACTGTTTCTTGGCAGGAAACAGGAATTCTAGTGAAGATCTTGCTAAGCTTGTAAGTTTATGTCAGTTTCCATTGTATTTTACTCAGTTCTTGGTATAAAATACCCACACTAAATGCAAATAAATTCCCTAGACCAAAGATAGTAGAGATTCTTAGTTGTATGTAATATATATTCTTAACATACAAAGGGAGAAAAATGCATATTTTCCATGGAGTTCATCCTGGGAAATAGCTCAATCATTTTTAATAAAATATTCCCAAATAGTAATCAGTTCAGAGTATACACTTTGGTAGTGAAAATGTGTCCAGGTTTAGCAAATTAATAGAGATGTGAATTTGCATAATCTGTATAGGTATCTTAGTTTTACACAATCTATATGCCTTGGACATGTTTGAGTTTAGGCTTTCGCAAGCCCTGTTGCTGCAGTTCTGAACTCAGTTCAAATTAGACCCAGGTTCCTGAACTGAAAACAAACTCTCTCATGTTCTCAGTTGCTGGGTCCGAAACATTGTGCCTAATTATTTACAAAACAGATGTCATCAAGCAGAACTACCAGTTCAATAAGCAATCTAGATAGCAAATGGATTGCCAAGAAAGTGGAAGTTCAAGGGAATTTGAGATGATGTCATCAAGGAGACTGGGATGAACATAAACTGATGAAACTGAGATATGGAGTCAGGATGGGATAAGAGGGAAAGAAACTGAGAAGTGATGGAAGATACAAAGGGGTGGGGCTGGACTGAAGAATTAGGACTGAGCAAGACTGGAAAGACACCAGGTGGGTGGAAAAGGACAGTTAAGGAAAGTGATAAGTTATTGACATAATTTTGTTCAGAGGTGGAGTCCCACTCTGCACAACTTGAGGCATGAGAAAAGAAGCACAGTTTTTTAATCTGTCATACTGCTGCAAAACAACTTGTCACAGTTACCCACTCTTACTAGAAGTGACAGAAGTCTCAGCTATGTGGATGTCGTTATGATGCCACCTACTGGGATATGTTTTGGGATTGCGCTCAAAATACACCAAAACCTGTGAGAAGAAAATTATAATCATATAATTGAAAACTTCAGCAACACGCATGTTTAACAACTCAGTGTAACAAGCAACCTACTTCTGACATTTCCTATAATTTGAATATTTGACTTTGCAGTCTTTATTACATGTTGCTTCTGTAAAATACATTAAATACAGAAAGGAATTTTGATAATAGACTAATTCTATTTTCATAGGTTGTGCAAATCCACTTGGGGTCACTGTTCTATATACAATAAGAATCCACCTCTAGGATTTTCTTTTAGAAAATTGTATATGCAGCTAGATGAGGGCAGTCTCACCTTTAATGCCAACCCTGATGAGGTAAGTGAACTGTTGTTGATAGTAGTAAACAGTTAAATAATTGTAATTGTTGCTTTCTAATCATAGCTATATTAAAAGCATAAGTTTTAATAGTTGGTTTTTGTTTTCATTTTTTTTTTTTTAACATAGAAGTGGTTAATAGTAAGTTACAGCCCTCTCCTGATCATTTTTGCAGATGGTACCTGTGCACATCATTAACATGGCTTGCTTCTTAAGTGCTCTGTACAGCGGTCTGACCTATGAATGCCAGAAATTCATACCCTCATACTGACTTAGGAATGAGACAGATAGCCTACACTGTGGAGACAGCGGTGAATTTTGAATGAATAATAATGGGATTGCAGAGTTAGTTTGACCCCGCATCAGTTATAGCAGGATGAGGTATAAAGTAATACAAATTACTTCTATGACAGTTGTGGTTTATTGTAAGAGATTTTTAAGTATTTCCACTATCAGGGAGCAAATCTTGAAATATTATGAAAATGATATTATGAACTATTCTGAAGATCAGTTTGGTTTGATTTCTGTGGATGTTTATTACGCATAATCTTTCTTTATAGTATATAGCAACATAGTTATTTTCAAAGAATACCCCATGTAAATCTAGAAGGTTTCCATATATTAATTCATGAAACTAACTGGGAAAGTCAGTTTCTGCTTTTAATCTGTCACCTTTCAAAGAGGAAAAGAGTTTGAAAGTAGACAGGTTTTGCCTCAGAGATACGCAGTTAATGCCCAAGTGACAGTCTTTTGTGTGCAAAACCGACTCCTGCTTCATGTTTCCTAAGAAAAGGTGGTACATAGTACTGAACAAAAAGTAGTGTTAACTTCCTGAATATATTTGGACATACAGAAGGAAGTGGTAATTGAATAAATCCAAAGTAGGAAGAGGATTAAGAGACATGAAAAGGTGCACTTGTAGGAGCAAATATTTCACTCTGCTGATACACAAAAAACAAACGTAGCCACAGGGCAAAATAGATAAAACAGTTATATGAATCATCACAGTAATGTCATGTTGTTTAAATTCTTGCTTTATCTCATGCTCTGCTTGATAATCACTACTCTTATCGGTCACAAATTACAATATTTTATAATTTCTCTGTTACAGCTCTGCCTTGAACTGTGATACACAGTGACACTTGTGTGATTAGCATTAATTTTCAGCAGGATTTTAGAGAATTTAGTAGTAAATGTAAAGCTTTCTAAATGAAACACAATATGTAGGTAACTTAAATATTTTCAAGAATATGTCAGGTTTTAGTTGGTGACAGCTTTGTCCACTCAAATTTCTCTTTGCCTTTCAATTTGCGTTAACATATTTTTTTTTTACTTATATCTTCATTTATAGTATGCTGTTGTATTCCAATCTAATTTAATGTGGGCAGATTTAAAGTATTTGGAGTCTTCACAAAAGGCACTGGATAAAAAATCATTATTTTACAAGATCTGCAAATTAGACCTACCTTATAGTATACCTAAATTAGTTACTTAATTTTTTATCCTACACTTACTTTTTCTGGCTTCATTATGGTATATTGTACAATAGTAGTACAAATGGCCTGCTTTAGGCCTAATGAGAGACAAGAACCTCAGGATATTTCCTAAGGGCTTCTGTTCCTCTCTCCCTGTGGAGCTCCATAGCCTGGCAGGAATCATTCAGGGCCTGAGTTTCAGGAGAATTCACAAATACTATTGCTTGTACTGTTCATGACTGTGGTATTGGCAGCATTATGATTGTAAGGACACTGTGACTGGAATATATGATATTACATGACATTCCACTATTACAAATTGCATCTTCGAATTTCCTGCCAAACTCTGCTTTACATTTGATAACAGACCCGATCAAATTACTATAAAAATAGGAATACTTACAGCCACAGGAGCAAGATTCTCCAAAGGACACCGCCCATGTCATGAAAATGGGTAACCAGGCTCCACAGCAACAGCTCCAGAGCTAGCGGTGGCTCACGGGGTAGGGAAGAGCATCTACACACTTTGTGGTAGGATTCTCCGGTTAGCCATTGTTGTGTGCATGGTGTTGTGATATCTGCTGTAATTTAATGTACTGATTGTGTGCATGAGCTTGCATAATACATAGCAGGAGCTCACATTCTGCTGAAAGGATGTGCCTAATCACATTATACGTAGTCTAAAACAAAAAAGCTAAAAACTCCAGTGCATGTTTGGTTTCTCTGTTTTTGTTTGTTGGTTGGTTTTGGTTTTAGTTATTTGGGTTTTTTTTTTTTGATTTAGTGTTTGGTTTGTTTTTTTTCATATTGACAGCACCATTGTAGCCAAGATTTTGGAGCTTGGTTTTTGTTTCCTGGGGAGGAGGGATGGTTTAGTGTTAGTATTAACACTTGAATATGAACAATATGTTGTTCAATCTGCCTACATGGTCTCTGCTGTATTTTATTCTAGAGTGTATAGTGTATGTGAAGTGTTTCTCATGCAGTGCTCATTTCATACCTCACATGCTTATGACTTGGAATTTGTAAGCAAACAGAAGTTATTTCTCCCAGTCTTGTATATGTTTCTCACTCCCTACAAGATATTTTGGCAAGTTTATTACATAGAGCTATGTTGTGTAGCTAAAATTGGAACTGAAAGTAGAAAGATTGGTCAGCAAAGATTTTTTTTTTATTTTATTTTGGTTTTGTTTTACATAATGATAGTGATTCTAACTGATGCTGTTTGATAGCATTTGATTTTATGGATCTGTTGGAATCTCAACTATACTGAAATCTCAGACTTTAATGAGGTCAGGTTTTCCTTTATGTAGAATAATAACAATAAAGTACAGTAAGACAGTGCTTATACTAAATGTGACTTTCTATTCTTCTGATTGTCTTATTTGTTACCAGCTGCCCTTAGTTTTTGTTAGACAGGTCAGTTTTCTGACCGCTTCTTGATTATAAAGGTTCACCACATGCGTAAAGCTACCTTGCCCGTTTTTTTAATTATAGTCTGCAGATGGTGGAATATTTACTGTGCTGTATATTTCTAGCCCAATTTTTTGAAAACTTACTCTATTTCATACGGATCTACTAAGCAAACCAAATCTGAGATGCACTAATTTATCCATCCGAAGAATATTGAAAGTATGTGTATGTCATAGAAGGAAGATGTTCTTTTGTGTGATTTATCTGAAAAGGTGGAATGAAGCAGACGGCTGAAACCTTTTGAAAACTCTACATTGAAGTCAGAGAACTTTAATCTTGTAAATTATTAGCTATGGATTCCATGTAACATGAGAAATATTTCTACTTGTGATTTCTGCCATCATAACTGTGTATCACTGAGACTGTATTTTAAAGACATACAGTGAAAGAGGCACTGTTTGTAATGTGATGTTCTATATGGTGTCCACATTTGTCCACAACTTGGTCTGTAACTTAGGAACTAAGAATCACAAAAAATTCTGTTGGAAAATATGACATCAGTACTGTGTCTTTTGTTTCAGAAAATGCATCATTAAATGTATTAAGATATTGCGTTTTCTTAGAAAAATGGGAGTAGTAATACCATACATGTCTAATTATTATTTACTAGTAATGCTCGTGTTACCTAGAAGCCCAGTTAATAGTTGAGGCCCTACTGTGCCAGATACGTACTGGCCCGAAATAATTTATCTAAACAGTTAAGCTAGTATATAAACTTGAATTCCTGTTTCCTGAGCTTTTAATTAATAATGTTTTAATTTTGTTGGTGATCAAAGTAGACTTTTTTTTTTAATACAGTAGAGAGTAGGAAGAGATCAGCATTTTATGTTGATATCTATGTTATCCTACCAAAATTTAAAAGCATATAATTTGCAGAATTATAAATTGCCTAAGAATATTAATATACTTTCTAGTGATTTCCTTAGTCACCCATTAAAACTTTTTAAACTAAACAAATTGAGCATGTGTACAACCATTTATGTGAAATTTGTTGCTTTAGACAAATGTATGCGTCACATTTTCCTGCACTACTTTTAAATAGGCATTGGGTAAAAAGCTTCAGTGTCTCCCAATTCTAACTTTGCAACAATTCCATTTAAATATTAAAAACAAGGAATCATGTGTATGGGTAGAAAAATGCTGATTCCAAAATTTCTATGTCAATAATTTAAATTATTTGGTTTGTTTTATATGCATATCTAGAGATGACAAAGGCAACTACAAAAATTTTAATACTGACTGCTGCATTAAAATATTCTGAAAGTACTTTTAGCAGAGAAGAAAATCAATGCAGAAATGAAACCAATGCTGAAAATGAAAACTTTTTTAGTTTATATATCCTGTATGGATATAAGTGAATAGAAAACTTCTTGGGAACAGGTGGAAAGTAAGCAAAGAGTGTCAGTCCTGTCGCAAAATAGGTTGGTAAACCAAGCATTGTGTGACTGGGAAAAAACGAGCAACTGTAAAAGTAACATTGAAATACAGCAAATAGCTTTTTTGGTTACTATTAGTCTATAGTTATGATTGTTATTTGCATATATAATTTAAATCAACACTTTAATACATGGCACTTTTATCCAGAGCTGTATGAAATTCAGTGGTAACATTCTTGCCACAAAGGCAAGGTATCCTTAAGACATCTTTCCTAATTCTCTAATATTAAGAACATTACAGTGACAAGCAGGCTCCTCATATAAGTTAGGCAGACACAGATATACTGTAAATCTTGGCAGTTTTACTGTTTACCTAATTACTGTTCCACTACATCAGAATTAGAATAACATATCATGTGTTAGTCATTCCTGTGTTAAAAACACTTCTTCAGACCTGGTAGTGGCACAGATCTGCCAACCTGACTTCAGTCAGGTGTATTCTAAGAGAATCACCAGATGACTGATAATCTTAGCATCAATTTTAATAATGTGTAGACCTAGTTATTTCGGCTAGCATACCTGCCATGAGTGATCATTTTGGCTACCAAATGTGATTTATTTGAAGTGAAGGTTCTGAGAGGAATTCAAGGCAGTGTTTACAGTGTTGCAAAAAGTAGATGTGATAACGTGCTACAAATCTTGTAAATAAATTTCATTTGCGGTGAGCCAAACTTAAGGAGAGAAATCAGGTTTCTATTGTTGCAAAGTGTGGTTCTTGAGGAAGAAATAGAAAGCAACTAAAAATGATGGCATATGCTGAAGTATATTCTATTTATGCCCCGTTCATTTGTGAAGGAGATGAGGAAAATGAATAACAAGACTGAATTCACAGAGAAAGATACTGTTAAGTGTTTTGTGTGATCAGGGGAGAGATTGGTAATTAGAGACAGGGAATTAAAGTGCTTTGAGAAGACATGGATAGCCTGTCAGGTGAAGATTGTACCTTGAGTTGAAACCTAATGCATGAAATAAATTGCTTCTGGCATTTACTGTCACAGAGAAACCAACTCACTGTATGTCTTAAGGAAGATGTTATTTTTATCCTGCCTCATGTATTACATCCAGGTATTTTCCAGATATGTTGGTGAGGTGTTTGTTAAATAATTGTAGCAAGAATATTACCAAGACTTCCTTGCCAGGCTTCAGTTTGTATTACCTAAAGCAAATTATTACTGAAGCAAGTGCATAAGTCTCATTAAGTGGGGATATACGTAAAGGGTATATATATATGTTCTGCTGCTAGTCTTCTATAAATTGCCAAAGTACTTGAATAATTAATGCACAGTTGATGTTCATTTTGATTTCCTATTTTAGTTTACTGTTAGGTCTAATTCAAGAAAGCACTTTACCTTATGTTGACCATCCATATTATGGACAAAGTTAAATATGATGTAGTTTGAACTCAAATGTAAGCTTGTAATGCAATATATGTTTCATTACAGTCCTAAAGAGAGATTCTACTTAAAATCTGGGCCTGAAATTGCTAGGATTTATCTTTTTTCATTCTTGCCTATATAAAGCCTTTTTTTTTAAATTTATTTTCTATAAAATTTTTTTAACAAAAAAAAAAAAAGCTAATTAATTTCTATTTTCTATCAATAAATAAACAAAAATTGTGTACTGTTAAAACCAGATAATATTACAGGTGATTGTTGGCTTTTCACTTGTGCTATCAATATCTTAAGCATGTATTCTAATTTATTTTTTGCTTGATAAAACTGAAGCTTTGCTTTACTAATCCATTTCATAAAAAACTTTCCAAACCTATACTCAGTCTTTTATTTCTTTTTTAAGCAAAATTGAAGAACACTGGGAAGTTAGCTTATACACTGGATGACATGTTGCCCCTATATCTTTATAGATGTAATGTAAACTAAAAGGGCAAACTTGCAAAATACTGTGAAATCTGATATCAGAAGATTTATGAAAAAATATAAGTGTTTAGAAGGTGATTTAGGTTGTGGCCTTGGTACATTTTCCTGTGCAGAAATTCACTGTCCTACCACATTTTGCATTATTTCAACACTGTGGTATAGTCAAGAGATACTGTAGTTAAGTATTGTAAAACTTCTTTGTAACAAATGCTCAAAACCACTGCTAGCCCCTGTCAAATTGTATTAAACTAGTTGGTTAGTTATTCTCAGGTTTAGATTTTTGTTGTTAAAAAATATGAACATGTTAAAAATCCATTAAGTTGGTTTTGGTTTCTGAGATCATAAAGAAAATAGTTTTATGCTTTGGGATATTTCAATGAATAGAAAGAATCCAGAATATCACTGAGATATTTTAAGTTTAGATTTGGCATGTGTATTCCGTGAAAAATGTGTGCTTGGCAAAGTGTGGAAAATTCTGGAAATCATATTAATATAAAGTATACACAGTTCTATCTTTTTAAACTTTTTTTTTTGTTAGGTGCAGTGTTCTTTTTTTCTGTGTATGCATATTTATATATGTTGATATTTACCTATGCTTTGAAATCTGCGTGCTTGTGTTTATTTGCATTATTGCACATTTAAATGAATGCATTTAATGCATCTGTTTGAATGTGATACATTGTATACATGTGAGAACATTAATATTTTAATGAAAGCTACTAAAGACTGAACACATTATGGCTAAGATTTTCTTATTTACAAAAGTTAAGAAATTAAAAGTTACGGACCCTGCATCATTGTATATGCAATTACAAAACTATGAAAACCAAAGTACTACTCTATACTGTAAAAAAATTAATAAACAATTGACTTGCTTGTTATGGGGTTCATAATTTTAAATTTCTTATTGTGAGTATATGTAAAATCTCAACCATAACAATAAATTGGTTTTTTTGCATTTGATTTATAATTTTAGAGAGCATTGTGCATGTTGAAATATGATT